>JACXGJ010007106.1:12709-31804 GCA_016801105.1 Esox niger | reverse complement strand
ACACTACACCCACACTACACCCACACTACACACACACTACACACACACTACACACACACTACAACCTTCTTGTTGTCTCACAAACTGCTCAAATTCTTAGCCCTAATCTGAACCAGTCCAGATCATAACCATTGGACCATCGACAAATGTTGGATTCTGAAGAAATCTCTTGTTGTGTCCACTGTGCGTAATCCAGAACACACATGCAGACGGAGACAGATCAATACAATAATCACAATAATATCCCAGCACCGGACTACACTGAGCGAAAGAGGGAGAAACGATTTCAAAATGGAGGATAGAAATGCAATAACACAGTTCACACAGTTTACCATGTCTGATTCATCATCTGGCGTCTTCATAATGTTTACCTTCCTATTCCGTGTCACATCCATAATAATATCATGTCACATCCTCAGCCCTCAGAATAGATGTTACGCTTGGCCTGTCTGGTACACATTCGGTTGATCTATATTCTCCCAGGCAGGCCTGAACACACAAGAGAGTGTTGGGTATTTATATTAGCCGGAGCTGTAAATCCTGCGTCTGTTAGAGGGTCATTGTGAATTACAGTGACAGAGCTCTACGTAAGACCAACGGACCAACGGACTGACTAGGAGGGGGGTAAAATCATGAGTCTTTTTACCCAGAATCCCGCTGGAACGACTCACCATTACTCCTGGCCAGCCGGTCGATCGAGGGGAGAGGATGAGGAAAGCGTCCGTCCGTCACCTGGTGTAAAGCGGGGCTGGACAGAATGCCGGCCCAGTGTTGGACCAGTAAACGTTGCAGGTTCAAATCCCTGTGCTGACAATGAGTAGAATTACTTCCCCGTCCGGCTTTGTAGCTTACACTGATGTTGGATGTCTTCATGCCTACTGGACACCGTGTCGTAGTACTTTCCAAAACAAAGGTACAATGCAATATGACTGATAATCATAGTCGATCGCACCCTCTTAGAAACCTGGCCTGCTATTTTGGGTATTCCATGAACAGTCCATCAGTAAAATATTATCGGCACAACACAAATGAAATATGTTTTTTTTTTCTAGTTTAGTTAATTCTGCCAACAACGGATTGATAAACTATAACCTGACTGGATGTGGTCAACCCAGTCCAGATCCATCACAGGCATCTGTGCCCCCACCCCTCTTGAACCAGGGCCAAGATGCCAAGGTTGGGGGGGGCATCATTAAGACAGATATATGAGGGGCCTAGCTGTGGACGTCTGAGCAGCTCGCCCTCCCTCCCTCCATTCCTTTTTTCTATCTTGCACTCTTTCTCTCCCCTGACTTTGCAGCCTTTAATGAGCACTTAATATGGCTGACAAATTTACAAGGCAGTTAAAAATAACCTAGTCAGCCGGTCTGCTTCGAATGGAGGAGATGGAAAGGAAAAGGAACATCTTCTGCTGCTGACCGTGGTAATAAATAAACACAATGGATTTACCTGCGATGGGTCCACTGTGGGTGTGTGTGTGTGTGCTTGTGTACCACATCGCCCAGACACCCATAACTCACCTCCAACACCTGTCATCATGACTCATGACCCCAGAGAATTGGTATAATTCAACACGGCATACTAATTGCTGGCTGTTTGCCAAAAGCACCCTTAACTAACCCCCATATCATTTTTTTCTAATCGTCATATATTTTAACATAACATTTATGAGTGAAGGATTTAATGGTGGTTATCAAGCCCATCATTGTAATCGTATATCTAATTAAGCTTAATTAAAAAAAGGTAACGGTTGCCAAGTCGCGGAGTGCTGCATGCGAATCACACCTCACCGACTCTGCATTCAGATCCACAACGAATACCTCCGCCAACCAATCAGGTCCTAATTCTCTCCCAAATCCTTGTCAGGGCATTCATTAAGAGCAGAAGAGCCTAATGATGAACATAACAGAGCAATCCAATGATGAGGAGGCCTCCTTTTTGTCTTTTTTCCGATTATAGCACTCTAGAGGTGTTTCTGGAGCTAGATGATGAAGTACAGACAATTGACAAATCAGGAGCTCTCCAAGGCTGGCTTAATGCCCCACTGCATATTCATTGGATTTAAAATCAAAGACGCTGACGAGGGGAGCGTCAGTGTGTGTGTGTCTGTGTGTGTGTGTGCGTGTGTGTGTGTGTGTGTGTGTGTGTGTGTGGACGGCCCCACCTCTTATCATGCATCATTCATAGTGTTTTGTACACAGTTGTGTGGATGCAGCTGGCATGGAAAAGAGTGTGTGTGGATGTGTGTGTGTGTGTGTGTGCTTTGCAGAGGCTGACTTGAAGGGCCTTGTCCAAAAGGAGCAGCCACATGGTTGTACCAGATGTGCTGGTTTCGTATGTGCATAGCTCATCAAAAACAAGAACCGGTGCCACCCTCGGGGCCCTGCCATCCGGGAGGGCCAGCCAGCCATCTGCTTCCTGCCTACCAGCAGTCGTGCATTGTGGGTCGAGTGGTTATTTGACAGGGGGAGAACGGGAGGGGCGTAAGAAATTGCGGGACGTGATGTTATATTAGAGGTTCGAGGTTGGGTTCAGGATGTCGTAGCCATGTCATGGAACGGATGATCGCCAATGTTCTATGTGTTACCTTTGGAAATTACTGATGACACAAACGGTGGATTCATGTAAATGTTTGGTTATGAATTTAGGACTAATGGAATGAATTACTGGGCCGTATCAGACGAAACATGAACATGATAAAGCATAGTCACTAATAAAACATGTAAATATAATCACACCCTGTCATTCCTGCTAGAGTATGCTTCCTTATGTTGTATAAGCGGGATGAACTCCTTCATTTATTGCTTTGTGAGTAGTTGTCATGAAGCTGTTTACGTCATAATTATGTGTCTCTAATATCTGTCCCAAAGACATTAAACTGTCCTGTATCTCAGAGATGAATGTACATTCTAGAACTCACTTTTAGCCAATTAGAGACATGAATTCATAATTATTGTTATTAGAACCAAAATCATACCAAGTTAGATGACATCTTATAACAAAGCCCAAGGTTTACTGAAACGTTGTTGAAAGGTTATAGATTATTGAAATCCTTCACTCTTTATCTGCACACATTCTTGGTTCACTGTTTCTAAAAACCCACCAATTCATCCAATGCAAAATTAGCAATAAAATAAGTTGGACCAAAAGATATAGAGTACACCATGACAAAAAGCCTTTAAAATTCCAATTTGCAATGTTATGATTAAAACCTAACCAGGAAAACATATACTTTTCACTTTTTGCTTGCGGAAATACATTTCACTGGTTAAGCACAAAAGTTTGGGATAGGACTTAAGGATTTCCATATACATTTTGAGGTATGTTCTCTCTCATTCCCCATCTCTTGTGAAGTAGCCTGTGGGAAATTTCACTGTGACCCAGAGAGTATTTAAAAATATAAAAGACGGATGTTGGCAACATTACATCTTTCGATTAAGTTGAATAGAATTTGTTTGATTGATAAGATCCAGGCAATTACAAATCTTGAGTAGCTGTGCTTGAAATCCTTTGGCTTGTGTTGGCTTGCTTACAAACAAGACACGTTGACAGTATTGTATACAAAGTGTTGCCAGCTGTCTACAAATTTTTGTCACGAGGGACTAAAAGTCGATGGTGCTGATCGTACGCCCTTTGCTGTCAGTTATGGAGGAGCAAAGGGATTTTTTACAATAAAAGCAAAATTAAGACAAGAGCATTCCATCAGCGTACATGGAACAAAAGCAAGGCCATCGACCGACAGATTTCCACTGGGGACTTGGCTTTTCTGGCACACCACAAATGTTTGTCAGCCAAATAAATTGGCAACGGCATGTACAAACACTGGTTGGAGTCACTGTTGACGGAAGACACACTGCAGTGCCATATTGAGTTGGTCCCGCCCCAAGTACGTTGGATTGGTTAAGCCGCAAGGCCGTGGGATTGGTCCCGTACCAAGTACATTGGATTGGTCTCGACCCAAGCACGTTAGATTGGTAAAGCTGCAAGACCCTGGGATTTGTACCACCCCAGGGGTGTTGGATGGTCCCGCACCAAGGACGAGGGATTGGTAAAGCCGCAAGGTCATTGGATTAGTCCCGTCCAAAGGGTATTGGATTGGTTAAGCCACAAGGCCGTTGGATTGGTCCCACCTCAAGGGCTATCAATTGGTCCCGTTCAAAGGGCGTTGGATTGGTCCCACTCCAAGTATGTTGGATTGGTCCTGCCCAAAGGGTGTTGGATTGTTCCAGTCCCAAGGGCGTTGGATTGGTCCAGTCCCAAGGGCGTTGGATTGGTCCTGTCCCAAGGGCGTTGCATTGGTCCCGTCCAAAGGGCGTTGCATTGGTCCCGTCCAAAGGGCGTTGCATTGGTCCCATCCAAAGGGCGTTGGATTGGTCCCGTCCCAAGGGCGTTGGATTGGTCCAGTCCTAAGGGCGTTGGATTGGTCCAGTCCCAAGGGCGTTGGATTGGTCCTGTCCCAAGGGCGTTGCATTGGTCCCGTCCAAAGGGCGTTGCATTGGTCCCATCCAAAGGGCGTTGGATTGGTCCCGTCCCAAGGGCGTTGGATTGGTCCCGTCCCAAGGGCGTTGGATTGGTCCCGTCCCAAGGGCGTTGGATTGGTCACGTCCAAAGGGTGTTGGATTGGTCCCGTCCAAAGGGTGTTGGATTTGTCCTGCTCGTGGTTGTTGGATTTTGTCCTGTTGGATTGATCCTATAGAATCCTAATCTTGTCGCAAGTCACATGTTTCAAGTTAAACGCGGAGACTGGCTTGGGAGTCTAAATGAATGGTAAAGTGCTCAATGATTCCCCCAGTGGCCTGATTTGAAGGATATTATTTTTGTTTTGGATTTTGCCTTGGAAATGGTTCTGTTATGGATGATACTGGTGCTCCCTGAGTTTAACAGAGGCTGCCGTAGTCACAGCTTCAGCACTGTATCTCAGTCGCTCATCTGAACTGGCCATTGGGCTAATGCTAGCTAGCCTGCCACGGTGACCCACCCGCCACTAAACCTAGTCACCTCCTCCAAACAGGAAGACACCTAAGGCAGTAGAGGACCGTGTGATGATGGATCATCCAACCGAATCCACTGCCGTTCGTTAAGCCATGCCCCTCTGATACACTCCAATGGTGTTGGCTCCTCTTTATCTCTCTGTCTCTCTCTCACTCATCACGTTTCCTCTCTTCCTTCTTCAACCCTCCTCTCTGTCTTAATTTTCCTCTCCTTCTTTCTCTACATATCTGTCTCACCTACTCTCAGATTCATAGATACGGCCGGTTGAAACACCAGCTGCAGAGTCAGTAATGGTCATGTACTTTCTGTCTTTCTATCTTTTTCTGTCTCCCTTTTCACTGCATCTCGCTGTCTTTCTATGGTGTTTTACTTTGTTCACCTCTCTTTTATACAGTTTTCCCTATTGTGTGTACATGTGCTGTGTGTGTGTTTAGATGGTTTTATTTCAATGTGTTTACATGCACTCCCTGCTTTTCTTCTGGGTCTAGCATGTCCCTTGAGCTATCCATCAACGCACGCACGCACGCACGCACACACGCACGCACGCACGCACGCACGCACACACACACACACACACACACACACACACACACACACACACACACACACACACACACACACACACACACACACACACACACACACACACACTCACACACGGATATGTTCCACCACTCACACAAGTAGATTATTTACTCCTTTTGTAAGCAAGCAACGCTCAAGATCTTTGTATGAATCATTAATCATTTTCTAAGATCTAACCCTCTTTCTTGTAATCCCATCCGGAGGTTACATGAAACATCTGAAGCAAAGTGAAAAAGAGACGCCATCAATTATTCAATTTTTTTTCTATAATAGGATTTCAATGTGTCTGCCCGTTTTTGCTAGTAAGGAAAATCTATTGATCCCTAATTCCTCATTCTCTGTCTTCTCTCATGTTGTTATCGTACCTTTTCAGTCCGTCTCTGATGTCATGTCTCAATCCTCCACTTCTCGTCTCTCTCACCAGTGTGAAATCTCAAAGAAAATAGGACGACAGCAGCCATAGCAATGAGCCAAACCTGAACCTTCAACACCTTTCAAAAATACTTGGTATGAGGCGAATGAGCTCTGTATCCTTCTATGCGTCGAATTCTCTTACAATATTTGCTGACAAACTAGTCAGCTAGTCAAACATCAACAGCAGAACATCAACTAGGAAAAACATAAATAGTTTAATTCAATACACCAGTGTGTGTGTGTGTGTGTGTGTGTGTGTGTGTGTGTGTGTTTGTGTGTGTGTGTGTGTGTGTGTGTGTGTGTGTGGAGTACATGCAAGCTTTACGGAGGGAAAGAAAAGTGCTGTTAAATATTGATGTGGAAACTGTGTTTGTGTACAGGAAACTCCAGCCAAGACAGTGTACAGCTACAGAGGAGCTTGAGCTCTCTGCACCAGACGCCAGACACTGTCTTCTCACACCAACGGAGGGGTTACGGAGAGACTGGGACAGAAGACAGTGAGACAGAAGACAGTGGGACAGGAGACAGTGGGACTGGGGAGAGTGGGACAGGGGAGAGTGGGGCAGGGGAGAGTGGGGCAGGGGAGAGTGGGACAGAGGAGAGTGGGGCAGGGGAGAGTGGGGCAGGGGAGAGTGGGACAGGAGACAGTGGGACAGGGGACAGTGGGACAGGAGACAGTGGGACTGGGGAGAGTGGGGCAGGGGAGAGGGGAACGGGGGAGAGGGGGGCAGGAGACAGTGGGACTGGGGACAGTAGGACAGGAGAAAGTGGGACAGGGGACAGGAGACAGTGGGACAGGGGACAGTAGGACAGGAGACAGTGGGACAGGAGACAGCGGGACAGAGACAGTTGGACAGCGGGAGGGAGACAGCGGGACAGCGGGAGGGAGGCACTACCATTTTGTCCACGTTGTTCTGTCTTTAGACATGGTATGATACTCTAAGGATGTTGTCACATCACACTGGTGGCTTTCTATCTGCGGAAGGGAAGTGAGCGAAAGATAGGGATGAAAGAGAAACAGAGAAAGAAAGTGAGAATTTGTTTGCGTGTACTTAACATCGAGTGTGTGTGTGTGTGTGTGTGTGTGTGTGTAAGCATATACACTAACACACACACACAGTCACACACTGCATACACATACAGTGTGTGGGCGTGAGTATGTGTCCATACATACTGCACTGGCATGAATGAATGAATAAGTGTACGTGTGTGTGTGTGTGTGTGTGTGTGTGTACACACACCTTCCGCGCTGTCCGCGTGTGTTCTTCAGATAAGGGTCATTCGTAGACGAGAGGCCGTGCAGCCGCATGCAGGATGGGAGAGGTCGGCCCGGCCGGCGTGTCTGACTGACAGAGGATGTGGTCTGGACTGCCTCAGACCCGTGTCTGCTTACAGTGGCTGAGGTTTCACCGGGCTGTTAGGCACATGCTTTATTTATGCAGCTCGTACACGCCAGCCACTCGCCGAGAGGAAAGACTCGTTGCTGTTGGCCGGTCTGAGAGGCTCTCCAGGGAGTCTGGCCCTGTGTTATGGACCTTGGCCCTAACTGCTGAGGTGGGTGGAGAGAGGGGAGGGAGGGAGGGATGGGACTGTGGAGCCTCTGTGTCAGGGGAAGTAATTCACTTCTTTATTCTATTGCGGGGCTAGCTGAGAGAGAGAGGGCAGGTTTGATTGGCCTAAGGGGCAAGGTTTTGACACGTGATTGACAGGTGAGGATGTTAACACAATAGAACTGACCTCTCTGCAGTAGTCGTTCAGGTTATGTTCATGTCGTGTTCAGGTTATGTGCAAGTTGTGTTCAGGTTATGTTGACTGGTAATATAGCAGCTAGCGTACCTGAGTCGACATGGAAACTGAAGGCTAGTTCCCCAACAGACAGTGAGGCAGTGATGTCAGTTAGGATGTCCTGGAAATGTAAAAAATATTGTTATCTTATTGGCTCTTGTTATGTCCCCATTTTAATTGATCCGGATCCCGAAACAACCCAACTAGAACCAACAATAGACAACCCAGGCTAGCTGAAAATGAAATAGCCACATCATATCACATGGTCAACTGAGAAAAAAAATTAAAGGCTGGGGGAATATGAAAGGTCAAGTGGAATATCGAGGTGGCGTGAAATACCTCTTTATCCTCTCCCACAGCCCTTCTAAAGAGCGGCCACCCGGCCCGGCCTATTACCTGTCTGTCAGAGCCTGAGGCCACCAAACGGAGCCACTCGGAGCAGAGAAAGCAGGAGATAAGCCCATCCGCAACCACTGAGTATTAATCCTGCCCTGTTTTGCATTGTCAATGCCTTCCTGTTTGAACAATGCTGTTGTCTTCCCGTGTTTGCTCATTTAGGAACAAACATTTGCCTGCCGCCGCAAACAAGCTCTCCCAGGGAACAGAGGTTATTAATAGGATAATTAAGCAGACGGTAATGAGCTGGATTACGGCTAATTATGACAAGATTTGTTTTGGCATTTGTCTGAGCGAGAAGCCCAGTGAAGTGTTAAAGTCTACCTAGGAGTTCATTAGGCTGATGTGTGTGTCAGCACCTGAGTGAGTGGGGCGGGCACACGGGGGGCTGAAGGTGGGGTGGGGTTTGCATTGCATTGTGGGCAAAGACAACAGGGCCGCGGGCACAGCAGCGTTCACGGATATGGGCGCCGCGCTGAACGACAGTGCCGCGCCATGGGCCGACCTCTGACCTGGGGAACTGCGGTGGTGTGTGAGGTCGGCGCTGTCGACTGTGCAGAGCCCTCCAGACCGGTTCTGCGTCAACTCGCACGGCCCTTCCTGGTCGCCATCCTTAACAGCCTGACTGATCGGACTGGACAAAATCGACCGGATGCCTCTGACTGCCTGGCTGAAGTGGCAGAACGTGACATGCTATAACTAACACGCCTGAGTGATGTGAAGGCCGTTTGACTGCTCTGTCAACTGGGCAAATGTGTTTATGTAGGAGTGATGTGAATGACACTGGTAATCACATCAAAGTAATTGATGCTCGTTAGCACCTCTGCTTTCCTAAAACCCTCTCAAATGCACCTCTGACCTTTAACCTCTTTGGTAGATAAGTCATTACTTGGTAAAACTACATTGGCCTCTGTAAGGCACTAACAACACAACCACGAAGTAATGTGGTGCTGCTCGACACGGGGTCCCAACGTTCCATTTCCTTCTACATTTAAGTGCCTGTGGCTTAATGGGATCTGTGTAAACAGCTTATTTGAAGGAGATTAAATTGAAATCATTTACCATCCGACGTGTTCGACGCAATCTGGAATGAGGAGGGGTGTGTCAGGATACGTTTCCATCAAGAAAACAAACAGGCACTCAGGGAATTATGGGAGCAGATTTACTCTGCAGCTGCTTGGGCCCCCCACTGAGCTACGAAATAGATATTTCCCCGTTACTTGACACTACAGCCAAAGCTATCAAGGCTGAAAATGCTCCCTAAATGGATTCGTTGAAGTGATTTTTTAGCTTTCAGCTTTTTCCCCCACTCCCATTGAAATCATTGAAATGGCCTCTTGCAGACATCGCAGAGTGAAGACACTGACTACAGTGGATGAATGTGGCAGCGTGATAAATGAATCTAATGTATATCCACTAGTGACGGGTCTCTCCACCCTGAATTATGATCCACGACATCACAACGACAGACGCCCGTCAATCTAATTTATTAGGAACTGAAAATGTCTAATTCTGTCAGATATTTTTTTTCCCCAAACTGAAATATTCTGTGGAAAATATGGCAGCCCAGTAGGAAAGGAATCTTAATGCATTTGCAGCTAAAGCTTAGACAACACACACACACACACAGACACACACACACACACACACCCATTAAAGCGCTCTCCTCGCTCCTGCAGCTCTCGATAAGACAGCTAAGTCTGGGATTTAAAGCTTTGGCTTATCGTCATCTTCGCACCGCACGCTCTCTCTCCGCAAAGTGCAATGAGCATGGGCCAGAAATCTGCAGCATTTGGAAGAGACGGGGAGAAGAAGGCAAGTTGAGGGGGAGGAGGGAGGCAGATGAGAATAAATGCATTCATGTGTCTGTTCAAAAACAGGTGGATTTACATCCAGAGGAATCAAAGACTGGTTTGCATGTAAATCCTGACCTACTGCTGAGGTATTTATGAACAGACGCTGCTGCGTGTGTATGTTTGTGCGAGTGCGTGCGTGCGTGCACTGTGTATGTGTGTGTGTGTGTGTGTGTGTGTGTGTGTATACACAGGAGCCACATTATATAACATGACTTTTCATTTACTTGAAAAAGCAAAAGATGAGATTATGGAGAAAGCTCATTTCCTGCTAAACTTGGACTTCGGTTTCCCAAATAAAATTGCTTTTATTCTTCGCAACATGTGTTCCCGAAGATTAAGAGCCTGTAATCTTGCAAGGCTTAATAAGACTCTATGTGAGGAGTGCAGGCTAAAACAGTAAATGTGGAACGAGCCTCGCTCCGCTCTTCCCGGCGACTATAATCCTGTTTATTAAATTATAAAGAACCTTAAAGGATAAAGAATATTGAGTGGAGGATTTAAATGATTCAGGCTCTTTTTTCCCCCTTATTGCCAGTTATTTGATAGCGCTGGATTGTGTTCAAGTATCGCATCGGCTAGGGACCGTGACAGAGAGTAGATGTTTTTTGCACAAATGGAGCTCTCTTCCAACACAAACCTGCATTTAGTTTGGGATCAGGCTGCACTTGATTTAAATGCTTGGGTATTAAGGGTAAAGCATGTTCAGTAGGCGTATGCTATAAATCCTCTGAAGTGTCACTGATCCTGATGTTATAATGACTCTTACAGCGCAGCATAAGAAGTACGCAGTGATCCCTGTCATCCTACAGCAACACCAGCGATGAGAGAGCGGAAAGGAGTTGTGTGATGTAGAGAGGAGAAAATTGTCACTTCAGAAGTATACATGCATTTTCGGGCAAAATCATGGTTTATTCATTTGTCTGAAATGCCCTGGAGTTGTGTGATTGACTCACAACAGAAATACAAATATTATTTAATTAAACATCTGTGGAGATCAGTAACAAGCTACCCATGAGCCAAAATCAGCACGCAAGCATCTTTTGGCAATCAAAAAAGTAGACCCTGGCAAATCGCCATAAATTCAGCTACATGAGTATAGTTTAGGTATGTGTCAGTGTAATCTAAGGATACGTTATCATGGCCTGGGATGGGATGTGGTGGTCTACGTGTCTTCCTCTTGTTCACATGTACTGCTGCAGCATGGGTTTGAATCTGGCCAATGGTCTGTTAGCAAAACCTCTCCGTCTTTCTCAGCTGTCCTGATCAATACGACGTGCATGTCAACATGTGTACGAACAGAATCAAATAAAAGTGATTCTAATAATACATTTTAATTTTCCGGCTCTTTTTGGTTTTTGGTTACGGTCAATTTTCAGTGTAAAAATGGCATACCAAGACTGCCTGGTGCAGCAGTGGTCTACAGTTCTTGTAGCGTGAAGCTGATCACCTCAGTCCAAGTTCAAGCCTTCACTGTGCCGCTAGCTAGAGCTTCATGCTAATGCCTGTGAGGAAAGCTTGCACGTTTAGTTTAGTTAAACTAGGAAAAGCATAAGGGGGGTGTGTGCATTAAAAAATATCTAATAATAAGTAAAAAAAAAAAAAAAGGGGGGGGGGGCAGATTATTCATCTCAGAAATCCATTACATCAAGTCCACTTGCGTTAACGCTTCACAAATAACCAGTTCCTAGCATTCGCATCATTAGCCTAGCCTGAATAAGGTCTCTGTGACTTCTTTACACTCAGCGGTATTTACATTTTAATCATTTAGCAGACGCTCTCACACCGAGCGATGTACAGTCAGGGCATTCATCTGAAGATAGTTTGGTGGGACAACCACACAAACCAGCAATACTAAGTACACCTCACTCAATGAAGTAGCTTTCTGCAAAGTCACTGCTAGGAGGAAGAAAAAAAATGTATAAATGGCAAGCATTAGTTCTCGAAAGCAACTGTCTAGGGATGTGAAGCCGTAGCGTTAGTTGCTATTTTTAAAGGTAGGGTTTCAGAAGTTTTGAGAAAACTCTGTACGATCTTATGTCATTTTGGCGTGTAAATGTGAAAACAAGATTTAGACAGATTAGCATTATGAGTTAATGGTGTGGATGGTCTAACTGTGTAGACTTGTGAATTCCCTTGTCACCAATAAGTTGTACTGAGCTATTGGCTAAGAGGATTGAACAAACTAATCCAAATGAAAAGACATTCCATGTGAATTACATCCTGACACAGATTATTTCAACCCAGTTAAGGATGTCAACTGGGGGGATAAATCTTGTCATGTATGGCCTAAGTCACAGTGGAAAACAGACACAAAGACATTGGGATGTGAAAAGAGTCATCCGTCTTTGGAAAGTTTCAAAGATATACTGGTCGCATATGCATTATGTTATGTTGTGAGCGTAGCGAAACGCTTGCGTCTCTGCTGATGAACCATGCAACAGACCTAATTCGCTAGGAGCATTTAAACATGCATTGAACGCTGCTTGCTGTTAGTGTTAGAGAACAGGGCTACACACAGGGTGTACCCAACCTTTCCATATGTAGGATACACAGCCTAGAACTATAAGAAACAATATGATGGAAATACAAAAATGCATGGATTTCCATTTGATGTTGCCATTACAGTGTCCTCATACTGATGGGCACTCAATCGGGTGAAGCGCTGGGCATTTCCTTTGGTTGAAATATTCAGAGGCGCCTTCATGTGCTGAGCTTCCATTATGTCTGTTTGGAGCAGATGGCCAGATGAGGGCCATTGCACTCGGCAAGATAATGTTCAGGTGACAGGGGGTTAGGGTCACATTAAGGTCAAGCCCGCCCACCGCCCGGAGGGAGTGATTGGGGAGGCATGGCGGTATTAATATAAAGCGAGGCAAAGAAAGTCCATGCAATATAATTACTATTAATTTTGGGGGGGGGTGGAGAAAATGTAATGAGAGCAGTACTACATGATCTGGCGGCCATGTTTAGAAGCCTGTTGGCCAGAGGGCATTTCTTTCGCTCTCACTCAGTCCTCACAGAGCTCCTGAACCGTTTATGTGTGCTAGATGGAACCGCCAGCGGCGCAGACAGCTGAGGTCTGAGGTGATGTCTGTTGTCTTTCGGTGGCAGGTGTGGGGTAAATGTCCTGGAGGTGAGTGTCTGTCCCTCAACAGTATAACCGCTGCTGTCCAGTGTATGAACTCCATATTTCTTGTGCTACGTATTGGCAGAGGACTGGCTTTGAAGACACCCAGGTCGACCATATTCACGCTCCGCTAATAGAAGCGCATGGATGGAATTCAACAGTGGTTGACATTTTTCACATTTAGATTTTTTTCTGCAAAGGTTGATCAGGGAAGAAACTGTTTTTTGAATTTTGAATTGGAATTTTTAGCTCATACAGTATGATTTTAAGTTATGCATGTCAACTGTTGGGTGTCAGGTGTCTGTAATTCAAAACAAACACAGTTCTATACATGTTCATTAGGAGTGCCGCGAACGCTGTAACTTCCACACGTAGACCACAATCGATCATCCAGTGGGTGTAAATCTATAGCACAATGTGTTGCAGGCATCCTGCCCTGCAGAAAGAGTTAAGAAACTTACTGGAAATGAGAGATGCAGTCGGAGAGATGCACACACACGTACGCACGCACGGCCACCATCACTCCCACAGTCAGTGGCCTTCCCTTCCTGAGATTGTCCCCCTCTCCGAGAGCATTTCTTTAATGTCTTCAGGACCTTGACAAGTGCGCTTCTTCGGCGTCTGCTGTCACTAGTAAGTGCTGTAATACCCAGCTTTTTGTTGATATGCCAGACCATATTACTGTCTGTCCAAGTAGCATGGAGTGGGGGGGTGTTAGCCTACATTACTGTCCAACTGGAATGGGGGGGCCATTACACCACATTTTGAAGGATTTTTATCCCTGAATGTAGTAAACAAACAAGTGTATATATTCCTGGCCCAGAAAGGCTTCAAAGAGCCGGGCTCTTCAGGGACCAGACGTACGATGTAAAGCGGCGCTGGGCGAGTTGCGCTGGAGTCTTGTTCAGAATACAAAGCAGCTGAAAAGAACACGCTCCTGTTTTCCCGTGTCCGTCTCCTCCTAGCTTGTGTCCTGTGTTTCCTTGAAACAACGGCAAATTGAGCAGGGTTTAGCTATGAAGGGGAATTGTTCGTTAAGGACTTCAACTCCGGATAAGACACGACGCCACCTGCCAAAGTGATCAGTTCCATTCAAACGGCATCTTCCGCAGAGGAAGGACATAGGCCTCAAAATCCCCAAAATACGTGTGTGAATCTCAGTATAGAAATTCACATTCTGTATGCACCCAGCTACATCCACCTTACACAGTAGGGTGCATATCAATGGCCTGTCTCTGTTATTGACCCACATGCGTCTGTCAGGGAGCAGCAGAGGATGACAGAGGGAGAACAACTGCGTGAAGAGTGGGAGATATTCAGCTCTGACGGAGACAGGGAGACAAAAGTACAGGTAATCCTCCAGGATGATTCACTCACTCATCCACCCGCCATTCTCTCCTCCTTAGCCCGAACAGAGAGATCCTCTGGGTGTATAGAAATGGGATTGTTTGGAGTGTGCAGCCAGGGCCGCAAGAGGTCTGATGGAACCGGTTAAAGAGTTGTTCAGTGTGTCGAGTTTCTGTGTTTGAACGGCTCTAGGACTTTTTATTCAGCAACACAGTTGTGCATGTCTCCATCTCACTGTAGTACACCATATGTACATTTCGATTGTGTTGTGCCATATAACGATATGCTATTGAGTGATACAGGCCCAACTCAGAAGTCTACCAACTCAGGCACTTTTTACTCCTTCACTCAATTCAAGTCTTGCCTGTATTCCAATCCAAACTACTATAGAGCATTTTTGTGTTTGAGTATGGCTGCGCTCATGTAAGCTGTGGGTAACAGATTATCAGACTTTACCAAGTCCCATAGCCGGTGTTCACTGGCCAAACCGCCTGTTTGTGATGGTGACGTGCAACACTGTGCCACTCCATTGCCACTGTTGATCTTTTGTATTGAGCCTTTTCTTACAAGCGCCGACAGTGCCTACGGAAGTCTTGCGCGCTATGGCGGTGAGGTGTGGTTGTCATGGCGATTGACATGAACGCACTTCCTGCCAACTTGTGTGCATCTGCAAGAGGCTGAAAAATGCGCACACACACACACACACACACACACACACACACACACACACACACACACACACACACACACACACACACACACACACACACCTTAACAGGCGGCAACCCACTAGCGCATGCACACTCGCACTCCGCAGGACCCATGAGTGACAGTTCAATTCTTCCATGAACAGTTTGGCAAACTACTCTCTGCACTTCACGCTGTCATACTCCATTTAACACGGGCACGGAAAGAGAAGCAAAAAATTCCTAGCACAAAAAAGGGGATTTGAAGAAAAGTGTGATTTGTGATCTGAGTAGAGAGCGATATCTGGATTAAAGGATGTTAAATTGTACTTGAACTTCTGGTCCGCCATACATCATGGCTTCACCACAGCAAAGAAGAGGCTTTCTTCAGGCGGGATGATGAGTGGTTTCAGGCGTGATACTGCCACTCAACACCCTGAGTGGAGAGGGCCACTAGTTAAAGTGGCCTTCCAGAGGATTGAAAAACAACCTAGTTCTTTTTCATGTCAGATTCCCTTTCAGGACCAGATGTGTCAATATATGGCTCACACCAGCAAAAAACAAGTAGTAGACACCAGAAACCAGGATGTGACATCCTGAACTTTTATAGTTCAGCAGAAAAATTCTATGAATCTACAGCAACTGCCATTCCAGTAGCAAAACCAGAAATACCGATACCCTGAAAATCATTCAGAAATTAGGATTTACTATATTAGTCAAGGGGGAAGCAACAACTTGCCAGCTCAGGGTTTCAATCAAACCATTTTTGGGATACGGGTCATGGTTGAGGGAAAGACCTGAGGCACAAGGAGGTGAAGGTCGTCTTTCCTTTTTGATACACCTTTGACCCAAAAAAAATAAGGCAAGCATAACCATGAATCAACACACAAGCAAGCAAGTTTATTTATATAGCACAATTCATACATAGAAGCAATTCAATGTGCTTTACAGTGAAAATAGAAATAATGCAATAAAATCAAAAACAGTTTACACAGAGGTTATTCCTCTGATAGCACCAGAACTTTCATTACAATTGGTAAAATATAGCAGGTTATACACAATAAATTAAGAAGAGAAATATAAAAACAGCATAAATAATAAAAGGGAAATGCTAATGTGCACCTTATGACATCAGATGCACATTAGCAAGTAAAATCAAAGAATTTATCCATTTACAGTATGAAGTAATGAGTAAATAAATCAATTGTCAGTTGTTGGTCAAAACACTAAGTTACAAAGCCTAAGCTTTCTCTTGGTATTTCCTGGTCAGATGTTATTAACCATCTTCCTTTGAAACTGCTTTTTGAAGGTTTAGTGTGTAGAGGTTGCTCTGTTGTCTTTAGTGCATAGACCATTGGTCTTTTTGAATGAAAGATGATACAAGAGTGTTTATATCAATCAATCACTCAATCAACCAAATGTTTTTATAAAGTCATTTTTACATCAGCAGGTGTCACATAGTGCTTTTAGAAAACACCTAGCCTAAAACCCCAAGAGGAAAGCAGCAACAGTTCTGCTGTTGGGGAAGAAACCTAGAGAGGAACCAGACTCAGTGGTGTGACCAGTCCTCTTCTGGCTGTGCCGGGTGAACATTTTAATAGTACAAATTGAAGTAATAAATAAATGAATAAGCTTCTGAGACAAGATCTAAACTTAACCAACTGGTTAATTCATTTTTAATGTCTAAACCTAACCTCAGATATTTTTTGTGATTTAAATAACAATGTGTCTCAATATCTCATCACCTCTGTCTCACACCCCAGCATCTGCCTCACATCTCTGCATCTGTCTCACACCTAGGCATCTGTCTCACACCTAGGCATCTGTCTCACACTTCGGTATCTCTCTCACACATTGGTATCTGTCTCACACCTAGGCATCTGTCTCACACTTTGGTATCTCTCTCACACCTTGGAATGTCTAAAACCTTGGTATCTGTCTCACATCTTGGCATCTGTTTCAGTCCTGGCATCTGTTTCAGTCCGCCTCACACCTAGATATCCGTCTCAAACTTCAGCATCTGTCTCACGTGTTGGCATCACCCCATCACACTGTGGTCAGAGAGTGCAGGACAGCCTGACATGAATACACACACATCGCGTTGAGAGACTTTCAGACACATTGACTTTTTCACACGGACACACAGATGTACTCACACACCGACACTCACAAACACCTGGAATTGGTTTGCAGTGCTCCAGTGAGGACTCTACGTGGTGTCAGACAGGTGTTGTCTGCACTGTGTCACAGGGATCAAGCGTCACACAACTGGGGAATTACCACTAGCTCGCTTACACACACACACACACACACACACACATAAAACCAACCACAGCCTTATGCTTTAAGCTCCTGAGAAGCCTCTGTCAATAGACAGAGTACTCTCTCACCTGTGTGTGTGTGTGTGTGTGCACATGTCCGTGTGTTGTAGAAATGTTGTGGTTTTGTCAGATGGTCTAAAGCTCTGATCCCTGTGTGTGTCAGTGTCTGATGGAAAACAGACATTTTAATCCATCAATCCAATGGTTATTTACCAGGACGGAGGGAGTGGCGGACATCATCAGTCCTGTTTGGAATGTGGGGGGCTTAATCATTGTAGGTGTGTGTGTCAGGCCAGTGTTTGGAAGGGGTGTGGCTTCATCATTGTAGGTGAGTCACTCAGGACAGTGTTCTGAAGGGAAGGGGCTTCATCACTTTAGGTGGGATGGCCACATCCACATATACGCATGTGTGCATGAGTGTATACTTCTGCTCGTGTGTGTGTGTGTGTGTGTGTCAAGAAAGGTATCAACTGCAAGAGAGACTCACCAGATTTACCAAGGCAAATGATTACACTGAATATGAGAGGCTCTGAATGTGAGCGTGCGTGCGCTCACCCGTGCGTGTACCAAAAATAGAGAAAGCAACCAGGAGGAAATGGAGGAAGAGAAGAAAGGACAGAAAACAGAGTTGGACATCTTCCTTCCCACCTGTCCACACACCACACACGTATTCAAATCCAACCATGCCCTTTGGTGCCAGGGGGAGGCAATAGCCCCATCTCTGGCAATAGAATTGCAAATACATGGGTGGCATACTGTACAAACAATCCATTGTTCATCTCCGGCTTCCTAGTTTAAACGGTCTCCCGGAGTTTTGCATCCAATTGGCAGTCTCGGTTCCCTCCCCCCTGCCCATCTCCCTCCCAGCTGGATATTCCTGGCACACATCCCAAGAGGAAGTTGGTGGGATGTAAATGTGTACTTCCACAGATGGAACAGTTGTACGAACAAGGACTGTATAAGTGCACTTATGGGCCCTGGTTCCCTCTTGTGTCCCACGGGCTCCACTGGATTTGATGGCTTTTCCTGTCCTCCGCTACACCAGCGAGGAGCCACACAAAATGCCTGGGAACCGGTCCGTACAGCACGGGCGGAAGATGTTTTTTTTTTATCCCATTCAACAGCCGGTCTGGCGTTCTAATTGTGTTTCTGTGATATTTTGATCCTCAGAGGGAGAATAGAAGCCTGGTAAACCCAATGTGTTAAATCAGGGGAGAGAGGTTGGGGTTTGTGGCAATAGCTACCATGCTAGTTTGGTTGACAGGCACAGAGAGGAAAGAGGGGAGAGAAATAAAGAGAAGATGAGACAGGAAGAGATTAGATTCTGATGAGGTGTTTTCACTGTATTTAGTTTGAGCATATGATAGGATTTTGACGTTGGAGATGTTGTCTGATCTGTGGGATCTAGAATGCAAACTGAAAGGTGCTGGTTTGTCTCATTTGCATAGATAGCAGATGACAGATGGTTCCCGTGAGTGTTGTGCGTAAACGGCTACTAAACAGACTGGGAGATAGTGTCTGACATTGTCTCACACACACACACACACACACACACACACACACACACACACACACACACACACACA
>JACXGJ010007106.1:0-12609 GCA_016801105.1 Esox niger | reverse complement strand
AGTATCTGACCAGAAGCCAAAAGGTTGCTAGAGCAAATCCCTAAGACGGCAAGGTGAACAATCTGTTGTTATGTTCCTAAGAAAGGCAGGTACCCCAACTGATCTTTTGTCCTTGCTGAAAATTTGTATTTGTTCTATGTGATGTATACCTGATGAAATTGACATTAGGAATTCTTTGATCATCCATGCCGGTTTTACTGCGGTATAAATATGAAGAGCATGGGCCAGTGAGCCTTTGTAATAAGTTGATGAGTTCTCTCACCTCATCTAACAATATGACACCTATGTTTGAGAAGAATACTGATTTCTTGATCAAGAAAAACATGACCTCATATTTCTTTTAGATCAAGCCGGTAAACAAGACTTTTGTTATAACCTTTTTTGTTCATAATTTTTTTGTGTCAATAATTCTGGTGGGCACTGTTTCTCAGAAGATCTTTTGGAAAGAACGCACACACTCACCCACATACATGCATGCATACATCCACACATATATACATACCATCTTATGTTACTTTCGCTTTCCCTTTCCCTTTCGCTCCTTCATTCCCTCTCTCCCTTCCTGCCATCTTCCCACCTACTCTGTCACTCCCTCAGTGTCTGTGTCTGTCTGTCCCTCTCTCTCTCACACACACACACCCTTTCCATCTCATCTCAAATCTCTCCCTTTTGGTTTCCATGGCAGCCGCCTGCTCCCACCGGGACACATCAATCATCTGTAAAGTAGCATTATTCTCATGAGACGACAGGCCATAGTAATCATCTGTAAAGTAGCCTTATTCTCCTGAGACGACAGGCCATAATAATCATCTGTAAAATAGCCTTATTCTCCAGAGACGACAGGCCATAATACTCATCTATAAAGTAACCAAATTCTCCTGAGACGACAGGCCATAATACTCATCCGTAAAGTAGCCTTATTCTCATGAGACGACAGGCCATAATAATCATCCGTAAAGTAGCTGTATTCTCATGAGACGACAGGCCATAATAATCATCCGTAAAGTAGCCTTATACTCATGAGAAGACAGGCCATAATAATCATCCGTAAAGTAGCCTTATTCTCATGAGAAGACAGGCCATAATAATCATCCGTAAAGTAGCCTTATTCTAATGAGAAGACAGGCCATATTACTCATCTGTAAACTAACCTTATTCTCATGAGACGACAGGCCATAATAATCATCTGTAAAGTAACCTTATTCTCATGGCACAACAGGTCATAAGAATCATTTTTAAATTAATCTTATTCTCATGAGACGACAGGCCATATTACTCATCTGTAAAGTAACCTTATTCTCATGAGACGACAGGCCATAATAATCATCTGTAAACAGCCCTTTTCTCATGAGATGACAAGCCCTAATATTTATCTGTAAAGAGAGATGTCAACCCAAGATTATCATCTGTTAAGCAGCCCTGTTATGGAGGAAGAAAGAAGACAGGCCTGTATGACATAAGCACCATTGCAGCCAAACAGGGACATTATCTGGGAAAGTAAAAGAGCTGATATCCTTAGAAAGAGAGGTGTCATCCTTTTAGATAGATTGTCAAATGGTTGAACAAAAGTTGTCTGAAGGTTTCTATACTCTGTTTCAATCATCCTGTTCGATCACCCAAATGTAAATGCAAAATTGTAGCGTCTTCAAGATGAATAAAGACTGGTAGTGTATTCAAGATGAATAAAGACTGGTAGTGTATTCAAGATGAATAAAGACTGGTAGTGTATTCAAGATTAATAAAGACTGGTAGTGTATTCAAGATGAATAAAGACTGGTAGTGTATTCAAGATTAATAAAGAGTGGTAGTGTATTCAAGATGAATAAAGATGGGTAGTGTATTCAAGATGTATAAAGACTGGTAGAGTATTCAAGATTAATAGACTGGTAGTGTATTCAAGATGAATAAAGACTGGTAGTGTATTCAAGATTAATAAAGACTGGTAGTGTATTCAAGATTTTAGAAGACTGGAAGTGTATTCAAGATATAAAAAACAATGTATTCAAGACATAAAAAAACTGGTAGTATATTCAAGATTTAAGAAGAATGGTAGTGTATTCAAGATTTAAAAAAAACAGTGTATTCAAGACATTAAAAAACTGGTAGCGTATTCAAGATTTAAGAAGACTGGTAGTGTATTCAAGACTTTAAAAACTGGTAGTGTATTCAAGATTTAAGAAGACTGGAAGTGTATTCTAGATTAATAAAGACTGGTAGTGTATTCAAGATTTAAGAAGACGAAGTGTATTCAAGATTTAAGAAAACTGGAAGTGTATTCAAGACATTAAAAAACTGGTAGTGTATTCAAGATTTAAGAAAACTTGTAATGTATTCAAGACTTATTTTCCCACAGTTACTTAAAAAGTATATTTGTACTTTTTATGTTAAAATATCAGACTGGGCTCAAGTCAGTCAAATCTACAGCAAAAAATGCAGTACTTGTAATAAATGTCAGATTAACTCACAAATATCAAATTTGTTTTTCTTGGCTGCTGTTTAAAAATCTACAAATGCTACTAGGCTGACCTGTCCCTAAGACATGAGTTAAGTTCTGAATTGCAACTGTGTGTGCATCTGCTGAACAATGTAAATAAATATATTTTTGGTCATTTGAATGAATCCCAATCTTGATTTACCACAAAATGAGGACATATGAACTACAAAAATGGACCTTCATGATAACTAATTCACATTTTCATTTGATGCAAAATTCTTAATCTGCTTGAAGAAACAGGCTCAAATAAAGATACAGCATCTGTAATTGTCTGGTTGGAAAGCACCTTTGAAAGAGGCTTTACTAATACTAACCCTGGGCTAGACAGCCATCAAATACGAGATGACAAAATACATCCCTAATCTTTTGTAAACAAAATCTTGCCGAATAACACCTTTAATTAATAAATTTTCAGGAAATGTGTATTTGTATGTATTTCATATATCTTTCTTTCTTTCAAATGGTTACAGGAGATTCCTGTAAATAGAGTAGGATGGGTTGATGGAGTTGGAGGGAGGTTAGAGGTTATAGTGTTAAAGTTCATGCTAGGCAATCCAGATCGCTATCAGGCCTGTCAATCAAATGCCTACCAGCTGACTGGAGTCACGACCTGTGGAGACAGATACCCACAAGAGATGAGACATGAAATAGAGCCGACATACAGACACAGACCAGCTACCGGGAATTTGTGCATACACAAACAGACTTACCAGGATACACACATGTATGCACACATATAAACACAAACACATGTCTACTGCACATACACAAATGCCTACACAGTGCATGTGAACACACACAACCAGCAATTGCACCGACTGCACACTGCCCATGACCCCGGCTGAATCTCTATCATCCAACCTAATGGATGACCTTTCACCTCTTCCGGCAGATCCCTCATCTCCAAGACAACTGTCCCAGTTCCAGCAGGACGAGTATCCATTCCACACTCCAGTGTCCTGCCACACAAGCCTGGCCCACAGCTCCCCGAGGCAGACGGTCTGACGGCCAGATTAGTGGGCCAGTCCAGGCTGGTATAGCTTTAGAGGAGATGTATATCTGCTTATCAGGACCAGAGTGTGATCCCAGATTGTCACATTTTCTGGAGTTGTTGATCCCGGATTGTAACGTTCTCTGGAGTTATTGATCCTGGATGTCATGTTCTCTGGAGTTATTGATCCTGGATGTCATGTTCTCTGGAGTTATTGATCCTGGATGTCATGTTTTCTGGAGTTGGCGAAGGACCGGGGTCTAAATACAGGACTGGTGTTACAGCGGCTGGCCACATTCATTTACTGGCATAGAGTTGGAGGCTGGCCTGCCCCAACAACATGCCCCCAACAACATGCCCCCAACACCATTGTACCTGACAACCTGTCCCCGACAACCTGCCCCTGACAACCTGCCCCCGACAACATGCCCCCAACATGTCTCCAACACCATTCCCCCAACACCATGCCCCCAACAAGTCTCCAACACCATGTACCCAACACCATGCCCCGAACAACATGTCCCCAACACCATGCCCCCAACACCATGCCCTCAACATCATGTACCCAACAACATGTCCCCAACACCATGCCCCCAACATCATGCCCCCAACATGTCCCCAACACCATGCCCCCAACATCATGTACCCAACACCATGCCCCCAACATGTACCCAACACCATGCCTTCAACCCCATACCCCCAAAACCATGTCCCCTATTGTTAATAGGTATAACAGTCTGAGCGTATACTGAACACAAATAAATCATTGACTGTGATAAACACATCTCTAATGGATTCCTAAAGGTAATGTTTTAGACTAATAGACTTTCCTCCGGGCCTTCCCTCCCGGACAGCTCTGGCAAAGCCGTGACCTGTATTTGACAAGGCCACCAGTGTTACACCACATTTGGTATGACCGTAATTATTCGTGCAGCTTAGTTACGAGAGCAGGTCCAGCAAGGTGTCTGCAGTGGGGGCGGGAACAGAGTTGCTCTCTGCGGGAGAGGGACACGGGAACAGGCCCAGAGATTTGATCAGGGCGCTGGTTCTTTTTTCATCACAAAGTCTTTGTTTATGTAGAAACAGCAGTGAGCGCTTTACCCTCAGATTACACCCTGCAGAGGGGATCAAGAGAGCTAGCCAGAGCCGGTCTGGGAAAGGGCCTGGGGCCAGATACACTCCACTCAGGTCAGAGACATGACAGGAGAGGGGCGAGAGGGGCGGGGGGAGCCCTGAGAGAGATGGGTCAGAGTTGTTGCCATTGTTTTGAAATTGACTAGTCTTACACTGTATCCAAGACTCAGGCCAGGTATGAAAAGATAAATAATGTAATTAGCAAACACACTGCAACTCATTGTGTGGGAAGCACACACAAAAATACACACACACTTGCCAATACCTTAGGCTGGGGCTCTGTTTATTGTGCTAGCAGTCGTTTATCCAGGCCCATCTCATAACTGACATTTCAATTACATTGTAAACAAACTAATCGATGGTCCATAGATTTGCCAGCCAATAGCTCCCCTAGAAAGAGTTGTCTGGCTCGGGAGAGAGCCTGTCAGGCAGAGGCAAAATAGGACACACATCAAGGTCGGGATTTGGTTAATGAGGAACGCATGACTGCATAATTGAATGGGCTGAGCGCTATTGACTGCTGGAGCAAATGGGCTTAAAGAGCGGCCCATCATTTTGAAAAATCATCCCTTGGTAAATCATCAGGCTGCCACCACCACCGCAGTGCTTTCTGGGTAATTTATGCATGGATGTCCGATGCCCTTCACTTCCCAGTGCAGTGCGCTGATCTGAAACAACCAATGAGAGAGGTCTCTCTGTGTGTGTGTGTGTGTGTTAGTGCCAGCCTGTGTGTGAGCCTTTCAAACCTGCAGCCATGCGTGAAAATGATTTCTCTGGCTGAGATGATGACTCGACTCCTCCATATGCATTGAAATCAAACATTTGCCCCGAACTGCTTTTACACAGCGGTCACGCTATACAGACGTTTCTTCGAGCAGACATTTTTCTTCATGTCTGAATGTAGCCAGGAATACGCTTTTCTGTCTGTTTAATCTGTTTGCCTGGAGCAGCTCGACAGACGCAGACCAGAGACAAGACTAAAATGTCTGTGTTTATTTCCCACAATGCACTGTCTGATCTGAGGTACTGAAACAGTCCTCATTCTACCAAAACATGTTGCTCTATACAGTAAATGAAAAAGTGCTGTTTCCCCATTTATGTGGAAATATATTCTCAGGATGCATTTTATAATGTAAAGATATATGAATAAATATATAAATCTTTGGCAGATGTTGCACCCAGAAACAGACTCAGAAACTCAGACAGGTTGTAGAAGGCACAATTAAGATATGTTTTGTTAAGGGGAACAGGGAAGCGGAAGATGACGCGGGCAATGAAGGAGAGACCAGGGAAGGCCGGACGATAGGCGGAGACTGGCGGGGTTGGTGGGTTTTGGCCAGGCGCGACTGGCAGAGATTGGGTGCCAGGTAAGCGGGCGTGGTCCTGAGACACAGGGAAAGGCAGATCCAAACATGGAAGTAATAACACAAGATTACAGGGACACGAGGAAAGCTTGAGAGCACCTATCACTGTAGCTGACTGAACAATCTGGCGGTGAGTGGCTGAAGAACCAGGGAAGAAATAGTGCGAGTCTGATGAGCTGAAGAGAGGCAGGTGTGAATCGTTGCAGGCAACCGAACACTCAGAGGAAGAGAAAACCCGGGGAGGGACTGGAGTCACGGCCGACACCGTGACTAGAAATCTATTTTACATTATTAAATGGGTCGGGACCACACATTTATACAGGGAACATTGTAATAATTATTACTGTTACTACTATTATTATTATTATTATTCAAATTTTATTAAAACATTTCCCCAGTAACTTTTTTGGTGTGGGCTGCTGCTGATTTATTTCAGTACGAAAATATTAGGTCAATTAGTCAACATGAAAAAGTTTTATATCCATGACATTTGAGGACTGACTAGAAGAAACCAAACCGTAAATTGGTTTGAGACTGTCTCTAGGAGACATCATACATATAATATGATGTACATAGCAACAATGTGACAGATGCTTTTCATTATCAGTCTATTTAATTTGGGTGTGGATTTTCTTGTGCGGCCATTATACCAAATGTCCCTCCGGATTGTTATCTGGTTTGTGTTAGCATGCTTCAGTGGGTGCAAGGTGAGTTGCACTTGCTTGACCCGACACACTTGCTTGACACAACTATTTTTGTTTCCCTCGTTCGACAAGAGATTTGGATCTCGACACAGTTGATTTGAAATAGCTTTACTTGAAAATTATGAAAACATTACCGGGTAGAATTCCTGTTTAGACACGTAGGTCTGACACCCAATCCAACTTCCAGTTGGAGAAATAAGCACCAGGAATAAATGGCAATACTTATCTTCGCTAAAGGCTAGCTATGTTTGTTTTTGGTTGGGTTTAGCTATACACTTCCGTAACAATGGCAACACATAACTTCCCTCTCCCTCCTTCTCCCTCCCTCCCTCTTCCTCTCTCACAGGCTCTCTGCTCTGGAACATTTGTTAGAGATGAGATATCATTAATCCTGTTCCGATCAGCCATAGAATTACACCACTAAAGTGTGAAGACATTTCATATCTTAATTTTTAAACTGTATAATATTGTCCAACATTTTCTAAAAAGTGTCTGGGACTTCAGGAAAAATACGAGGTTTGGCTGGGCTGTGTGAAAGATGCCCTACAGTAGGGTTGGGACCTGAGATGGCAGAACAAAAGCTTGAGTCAGGGAGGCAGGGTTTAAAAGCATTGCCTGGAAACAGGGAGGGCCAGTTCCCCCTGCTGCTCCTTAGGTGAGCACCATGGCTTTACAGTGAGCTTGGAAATGGGAGCCAAGGGCCTGGGTGGAGGAGCAGTGACACGGGAGGAACTGGAAGGTTGATCAGCAGGCCCGCTGTGGCATTCTGGGTAAATTACAGGGGTCTGTTGACCGAGCAGGGAGTCCTACCAACAGAGTTGCAGACGTGAGTTGACAATAATCTGGATTAGTACCTGGACCTCCTCCGGTGTAGCGAAGCCTCATACATGACGAGTTTCCCAGAGCATTAACCAGAAGGAGCGAGCCAGCGCAATTATGTTTTATGATATCGGATAACCAAAAGCTGCAATTATACGCCAAACCTTTATCCCTGAGCAATAACAATGCAGTGCTACATTCAGTCTGTATCGCGGCAGCATTACCGATTGCGGAATCAAAATGTATTTCCCGCCATGGGATGTGTGCCGTGTTCGACTCGCAGTGTCGAGTCCGTTGCAGTCTGCCTCCATTCTGCTACACAGTAGCGTTGCCTTCATTCGCCAGCACTGAACTACGGCCAAACAGACCAAATAAAGGCCTGGGTTTACCTCCTCGCGAAAACCTCTCACACAATCGCCGTATCGATGGAGCCGCACACAGAAAGTCATTAAGCTGGTGTTGAAAGCCAGCTCTGCCTCTCCTCACCTCTTCATCTCTTCGGCCAGCTAATCTGGGGTTAAGGCTCTCGCTCCACTCCGACTGGCCCTTGATACCCCGGGGGAGAAGGAGAGAACGGTGGCCTGGCCCCCTACTCCCGCCGCCACCCTCCCGGTTTCTCAGACACAGCAAAGCAACTCCAAATGGCCTCTAGCTGCCCTAATCCTCCTATGTAATTACAGCTAGCCTCTTCAGACAGCGGGCAATCTCCTGTTGGGCCAAGGAAGGGAGGGAGGGATGGAGGTAAAGGTAGGAGGAATCAGATTAGGAGGGCTCTCAGCTTCATCAAGTGTTTCCTTATCTGGGCTAAAGGAGGCTAAAAAGAGTTTGTATGAGCGCGCAAGAGCTGGCGGGTGCACCCACAAAGACATTGCTGCGACCGTTACTACTACAACGACTCTTGCGCACACACACACACAAAGGATTAACTACTACTACTAGTACACCTACTACATCGACTACTAATACTTCTACTACCATGACTATTAGAATGCCTGTACTGACATACACAGACTCAATAATCCTGACACAACGACCACTTGGACCCCAAAAAAATACTGTTGAAAACTGCAATGAACTGCCAGGCCGCTGGTTGAAGGCGAAATGTCTTCAGTGACTCTGATTGACCGATAATGGCCGTAAATCAAAACCTTTTCATCTCCCTTCATTTTATTCGTCCATACATCCACCCCATTCCTGCTTCACTCGTGGGGCGTCCCATTGGTCTAAATCACCCACCCATCTCTGAAGACCCCAGTGGGAATAGAAAAGGGCTTAAGTAAACAGAAGGAACAAATGAGGTCTGTGACGGCTCGACAGGCACTGCCTTCCTCCGCCTAATCAGCCAGGACCCACGGCTGCCCGTCTGAATGCCTGGCCTTTGTTACTGCCTGAATAGAGGCTAAATATCCCTTGAAATCAGAGCTTGGCGGCTCACTGGGTGTATACAATAAGCCAAGGGGCCTTTCACATGCAAATTGAGTTTTTTTTATCTCAATGGCTGCTTTTGAACAATGGCGTCACACCAAGGGTCAGCGGAAGGAAAAAGGTGAAATGGGGCATTATTTCATCTTCCCATCTCTTTCTTTTTCCTTTCGGCCTTAATTGTCAACAGGTTTTCAGTCCTCCGTGGATCTCGCTAGTTTCTTCTGCCTCTGCGGGTTTCGAAGGGATGAGAACCAGATGGTGTCCCTTGAACTGGTGTTTAACGCGACAGAGAGGGGCTTAGCCGGCAAGTAATGCTCTGTCGCTGCCCCAGTTTGCTTAAGGATTTTTTTCTTTGGCTATTTGTTTCTGCTGATGTAGGCCTCCACTGCCATCTCATTAGGCCTAAACCTCCAATTAATTTCCCTTTGTTCTAGTTAAACGGCTGACTCCTAAAACACAGCCCAACTGACAGGGAGCGCCGCTCAAGACCCTGACGCTGTACTACCTTCCTCTGTACCCCCCCAACCACCCACCCCACCCCACACACACACACACACACACACACACACACACACACACACACACACACACACACACATACCCCACCCCCATTCTAGCGGGACGGATTGAAGTGTCAATCCAGCAGCTCTCAAACAAAGAGCAAGAAAGAGAGAGGGAGCAACACAGCGAAAAAGGGAGGGCTTGTGGGAAAAAGAAAAACAAAACGGGTGGAAGGTAATGTGGGAGCGTTCTTCATAGAGAGAGAAAGAGAGAGACAGAAAGAGAGAGAGAGAGAGTGCTCCCTGACAAAAGCCCCTATTAATTTGGAGCCAGCCCCCTTCCAGAAGACATGGAAAGCAGCTCATTAACTACTCGCGAACTTCAGTGCCCCAAGGCCAGCAGGCTCCAGTGTCTAGGGCCCTTCAAACAGCAAAGGTTGCAATCACCCAGAGCAACAGCCATACAGACCAAGTGAAAGCACGCCACTTCACCCTTGATAACCAGGATACAAACAATGCACGGAGGGAAATAAGACAGGGGAAAATAAGACCAGAAAAAATTAAATAAAAGACTAAGAACCGAAGACAGCAATTTTCTATTCAAGTGTGCTTGAGGAAAGGTGAAACGAAAGAAGCCATTTTGCTCCGTGCGGCACTCCATTATATGACAGCATACTGCCATTACAAGCAGGTTTGTATGGGAAGCTCATAATATCCTGAGATTGGTGGTTTGCTCTGAGAAAAGGAGGCTATACAATTTGCTGCAGCCTTGAAGAATCCTTGACTGCCTCTTGACAATTTACAAGGGAATTGTCAGAACATTGGCTTTTGTCTTGAGGAGACACGGGGCAATTACCTGGGCCTGCCGCTATGCTTCCCTTCGCTTTAATCTCAGCGCTGAGAGGCTGAGAGCACAATGTCGAAGGTTACTCCATTCCGGGGCTCTATCAAGGCGGAATCGTTGTTTTTGTTCAGCCAAGGCGATAGAGAGGCTAGACCGTGATTTGACACCTAGTTTTTCCCCAAGGCTCTGTCTGTAAAAAAAAATAGACAATTATTGTATGTATTGTAATGTCATGCTTCTGAAAGAGATCCATTTTAAGGCTAGGTTTTCATTGCTGTCAGTAGAGGTGCTGATTTGTCGTCTTGACCGAATGAAAGACAGAAAATGTGATCAACAGACTTTAGACCCAGCAAGCTCTTCATAAATGTTGTACAATTAGACAGTTTTGATTTGAGTTCAGACCTTTTCAAAGGGTTATAACATCCACGACAGATGAAATGAATTGCTTTAGAAAGTGCTACTGCTCCAATGTAAATTGAAATACCTCTCAATCATGACATATTATTGTATAACTGACAACATATCCTTGAGGTATTGACATAGAAAGTTGGTCTACTAATGTCCACTTAAGAGAGGTATTTCAGTACTTCAAAAAGCCTCCTTTGCCAGTCATAGAGCAACTAACTCTTCAATAACTGTAATAAAACATAAATTACAGTTACATTAGAAAGTTTTATGAATTAGTACTTTTTAGTACTGAGAAGAAATGCCTTGATATTGGTTGAAAATAATTGGGGTGTAAAGATTCATCAAACGTTTTAGTGTGTTGCAGTTCTGGGGTCACAGTTGGATTTGGTTTCAGAACAGTGGGAATCCAAAATGCAATTTACAATCTTCAGTGTTTACGATGTTTCTGGCCTTGACCGTTGTTATGTCAGTACTCTTAAGTTTTCACATTTTTGCTGCCTTTATATCCATGGGAGGTAGGAATTTACAAGATGGATACATTCGTGTGCTCTGAACTTGGCAAAGGGACAGCAGTCAGCATTAACCATAAATACATTTTACAGCCACCCTGCTTGAAACAAGAAATAACAGTCAAATGTTTTTATACGTTGCCATTTTAAGTTTTATTTAATTTATTGAAATGGCAGGTTGCAGTCAGGGAACACTTTAATATTCACTTGTGTCCTTACTATTGGAAAGGAGAAATGTACCCCCCCAATCCTACACCCATAGAGGTCATTTAGGCAGTAGGGGCCAACAGAGGTCAACACGTCATTTACCTTTACCAGTTCAAGTGTAAGAGTCTTGTACGTGACCCCTTGTTACACACACGCCATGCCTCAGTCAGCGTACGAAGCACGTTGGGGACTACAAAGGGGGTGCGTGAAGAGCGCGGCAGGCAGCCTCTCATCTCCCACATGACGGGCTGTCACTGCTCAGAAAGTCACATCCGGGTGCAATTATTTCTAAAGTTTGGGTTTTGTCATCCTTAGAGCAGGCGACACCTTTTCGGTAGTTTCCAGCCATGAACGCTTTATCACAAGATGCATGAACTTCCCATCTCAACCACAGAGAATGGGTTCATATATGCATGGCTAAAAACCAAACACTGTAAAAGAATATATACATTTGTTAGTCCGTGAATTATTTTGGCACGGCCAGAGTCAATACGACTGCTTGAATGCAGAGGGGAGACACTGTGAACATGACCTTACTGGGAAGTCTTATACACAACCCTCTGTTCATCGTGAAAGTAATCTTTTGAGGAATCAAAAGACTAACAGCTTTAACGCAGTCTAAATATTAGTATAACCTTTTTGTTAATTATATGTGCATAATCATAATCTATAATCTATGTCATGCCATTTACCAATTAAATCCCACAATTTTAAAAGTGATTTTGTTTAAATGGACAACAAATAAGCATAATAAAGGACATTTACAAAACGTAAAGTGGGGAAAAAAAAGGGGGGGGGTAAAAAAGACTATCTTTAAGGGATGATAGAGGATCTTCTCATCCTGGTTAATCGACTACACCACTAGACAAACGGATTTTTACTTTGGTCTTAAAGTGGCAATAGGGCTCTGGGGCACGGCAAATATATATATATAGATATACATACATACATATATATAGATATACATACATACATACATATATAGATATACATACATACATACATATATAGACATACATACATACATACATACATACATACATACATACATACATACATACATACATACATACATACATACATACATACATACATACATACATACATACATACATACATACATACATACATACATACATACATACATACATACATACATACATACATACATACATACATACATACATAAATACATACATACATACATACA
>JACXGJ010007105.1:0-31703 GCA_016801105.1 Esox niger | reverse complement strand
AACTACTCATAACTGAATAATGACTGACTCCAGATCAGTAGACAGTGGTCACGGTAAACTACTCATAACTGAATAATGAGTGACTCCAGATCAGTAGACAGTGGTCACGGTAAACTACTCATAACTGAATAATGACTGACTCCAGATCAGTAGACAGTGGTCACGGTAAACTACTCATAACTGAATAATGAGTGACTCCCGATCCGTTGACAGTGGTCACGGTAAACTACTCATAACTGAATAATGAGTGACTCCCGATCCGTTGACAGTGGTCACGGTAAACTACTCACCCTCGCGGTAAAGTCGACAGCCGCGCCGCGGTTCAGCAGTAGTGTGGCCACGTTCACGTTGCCATAGTGGGCTGCGATGTGCAAGGGAGTGAACCCGCTCTGTAGAACACAAGGGGGAACACACAGAGTCACGTCAGTTACACGAAAGCCTCGTTCGTCACCCCAAAATCTGGTCCTTGACCCTTGACCTCAACTATACCAGCATGCAGCAGTCGCATTAGGCATCACACGTCGACAAGGAAAATCAAATAAAAAAAGGGAAACGAAGAGTCAAATTAATGATGCTCCAAACTCAATAGGGTGTTCTTAAAATACAGTCATAGAAAATGAAGACTGATTGACACAAAATTACGCACACAAATAAAGTGCTGTAGGCAAACATACAAACACACTTAGGAAGATCACAAGCCATGCAACTGGTGATGTCACATTTAGAACACATCGCAAACTATATCCTCTACATACAGTTAAGCCCAAAAGTATTCATACCAATGACGAATTTTGAGCTGGAGTGAATTTCTATTTGACTAATTTGTTTCTTCTGGCTGAAAATGACACAAACAAGTGACAAAACACAGTAGGACGTTGTGCTGGAGATACAAATTTCTGTTTTTAGTCATGACTTGCAGTGGACTAGTAACTGACTAAAGAAATACAGCTGTTCAGCTGTTGTATAATAATAATGTTGGACATTGCATTTTTCGTAAAAATTTGTAAAAAAATACAGTAAATCGGTAAGTTATTAATTTGTATCTCCAGCACAATGTCTTACCATGTTTTGCCACTTGTTTATGTCATTTCCAGACAGAGGAAACCTATTTGGCATGAGTATTAATACTTTGGGCTTAACTGTACATGGTAATAATAAATCAAAAGATGAAATGAATAAAACCAAACAGACACATAGCACATGGACACTATAGATACAGTGCCTTCGGAAAGTATTCAGACACCTTCACTTCCCCCAAACTGTTGTGCTTAGACATCATTTACAATTGTCTATGTTTTGTTTTTGGCAGGAATCTACACACAGTACCAAAATGGCAAAAGTGAAATATCCCCTGTAGATCAATATTCAAACCCTTTATTCAGTACTTTGTAGAAGAGCCTTTGACAGCGATCAATGCTTTGAGTTTTTGGGTCTACCTAACAGTTTTCCATGCCTGAACCTGGACATTAATTAATTAATTAATTAATTCTTCCTTGCAAATCCTGTCAAACCCTATCAGGTTGGATTGGTCACATCTGTGAACTACTCTTCAGGTCTCCCCACAGGTGTTAAATGGGGTTCAAGCCCAGGCCTTGGCTGGGCCATTCAAGGACATTCACAGAACTTTCCAAAGACACCCCAGAACTGTCTTCCGGACGTACTTCATGGCTTGGTTTTTGCTCTGACATGAAATGTTGGACCTCAATACAGGCATGTATTTGCATATCGAATGAATTCAATTTCCAAAACGTGGACTCCAATTAAGTTCAAGACACATGGATGACCGAAGGTCACAGGATGCATCTGAGCACAATTTGGCAAGGGATGGCAAAGGATCTGAATATTTACATGAGATATTTCAGTGTTTATAATACATTTCCAATTTTCAATAAATAGGCCGAAAACAGGATGTTTAGTTGTGCATTGTCCTAATGGGTTAAAGTGCATGTACTGATGGGAAAAAAACGACACACAAAATACAAGTGAACTCCATGTTTTGAAGGCACTGTAGACAGGACCAACAGAAAAAATACAGCAAACCAAAAATAAGAAATTAAATTAGATCAAATTATACTTCATAGTATTTCTTTATAAACACCAAAGTGCACTATGCCAACGTACGCCATGTTGTCATGTTAGGAATCATGATAAATTAGAGAGAGATTGCATAGCAGTTGGAGTATTGTGAAATTCTTGCCTTACCTTTCCGTTCTGAAAGTCATGGTCCGATTTAATGTGAAAACATTGTTTACAAAAAGTGTGAAGAATTGTAGTGTCTATGTGGTGATTCAAAATGACACACGTAAAGCTCATAGCTGATGATGGTGCAAACGAAAACACGCTGGCTAATCATGCTGTACGTTTTCTGTTCTCCACGCTAACTATCTGCGACGAACCTGGATTCCTGTTTGATGTGCTATAATGTCAGCAGACTAAGGTGGACTAGATGGAAAAAATTCTTGAATGCAAGAATGGCGGACATATGGTCACGTGACAGTCATGTGGAAAAGTATACCCCCTGGAAATAGTATATAGTATACCCCCCTTTTTATTTGGACAATTCAGGTAAATTCCTACCACATATAGGTACACAGGTAAACCAGTTTAACAAATCACACAAACATTTTACCTTTTGAAACTATGTATGCCGTTGCAAATGCAAATGAATGAGGAAAAGTTAGCGCGCCCCCCGCTATACCATCAAATAAAATGGCTAAACTTAGGATCTCCTATTGAAATGCTGTAGGGAGATTTGAAGCCAGCTGTGCATGCAAGAAAGCCCTCAGACATAAAGTTGAAGCAGTGCTGTACAGAAGAGGGGCAAAAATCCCTCCCAGTGGATGTCAGAGACAGGAATACAAGAAATTACTAGAAACAGCTAAATGTTATTTCAGCCAATGCGGGAAAGACCAGCTATTGAAACTAGGTGTGTAATTTTTGTTTCTCCACTATAAAATTGCATTTCTGTTTACTTGAAGTTTAATCTTTCAGTGTAATTGTTTAAATTAGGGTAACTTCATTTGAAAATAGTGTTTTGTCCAAATATGTAAGAATAAGACAATTTTCCAAGGGGTCTACTTATCATTTTTCACATGACTGTATATTAGCAATGATATACTATAGTATGTTTTATATTATACTATATACTATAGTATGTTTTATATTATACATTTTTTCTCTAACCTACAGTTCTTAATAGTTATTATCTAACATCAATATATGAATTACATTTCACTTTGTGAAATACTAGTCTATGAACAGTAAAGATAAGTGGCATGCAACACAACATAGAAATGATACTGCTTATCTGAAGATAAACACACTGTTTAAATAATTATCCATCATGACGGGAAATCCTCTGGGTGGTCAAATGTATCTGTGGTTAGGAGATTGTCCCTAGGAATGCACTGAATCAAGCTTTCTGAGTTTGTGATACAGTAGCATTAATTACACTCCAGGAACTGAACCAGTTAAAGAAAAGTGTGTTATAAGTATGTTCGAGTTAAATTCCTATGAAAGTAACACATTACAACTTAAAAAGACCAACTGAAAGTTAAACAAATCCGCTACACGATGTGAGCAACATCATCTACTTTAATAAAGCGGGCCGTTCAACAGACCGTGCACTTCCATGCATGCGTTAACATTACAAAGAAAGAAAAGGAAACCACAGGGTCTATGTCGTTAAAAAGTCACGGAAAAGAACAGACAGACCGAACGACCCGTAGAAATTTACTCCATGCAGTGCTACGGAGGTGAGGGAACCAAAGAGTGTGAAAGGACAGAGGACAAGAGGTACAGTGGTCATGGTGAGGTTCTCATATAGTGGTTATACCTCCGTAGTCCTATTGACCATCATCTGACGCAGCCGCGATGAGGGAAGGAGAGAGCTTAGTTATTTAACAAACAGGCAGAACAGATGCTCAGAGCATCGATGAAGCACAAGTTATACAGGACGGTTGGCTAGAGTGGTACCATTCTCTTGAAAAATAAAACATCTTTGTTGCTAGACTGAAGTTCATAGCATCTTTCATCAAAGACCTTTAGACGGTTCGAGGTAAGAGCAGCAAGTCCATGGACATGGAATGTAAACAACTGTTTCCTGGTCCAGGCCTATGGAATACACACAACAGGCTTGTGCGGCAGCCATTTTGTGCCACAAAAACAAACTCACTAGAGAGTCGACGGTTTACTAGTTTTTTACCACTCTAACAAAAAGCCTCTATAAAGGTGATCTCGTTCAGGTAACTGTCAAAAGACTGTGCATCCAAGGTTTTTGGTGAGAGTGCTCTGTGTTTAAGGGGGTGTGTGTGTTTGTGAGGTGGGGGGGGTGCGTGAGCTTGCATGCAGCAGTCTTCATCCACGTTCTCCACTGGGTCTCCCCTGTGAGTCGTGGTGAAGAGTGCTGTGAGACAACAGCTGAGGCCCAAACAGCTTTTCATGCCTGCACTGTGTTACTCAGTAAAAACACTGGAATTAAGCCTGACCCAAGGGTAGAGTTACGGTCAGCGAAAAAACAAAAACACCACCACTGGTGAATCAGGTGTGTACAGAGCAGGACAGTCCACCTCCTGTCAGAAGCCACTGCTAGTTGTCTGGCCTTTTTACAGTTATTATTACACTATTATGGGGACCACTTCAGAAATGTGTTTAATGCTTCGATCTGTCATCTTTCTGTGTTCTTGGTACTTTCAAAATGTTTCTAAACTGTTTGGATGATTCCATTTCAAAATACTGAATCAATAATCAATAAAAGAACAGATTCAGAGCCTGGATAATGCAGGCGAGTGGGCGACAATAACTGACGAAACAGAACAGAAAACCCAGACAATCGGCAGTGTTGCACCAAAGACCTACATGACAGAAGAGTGGACAGCCTTGGGTTGGGGATATTATTCTAAAGAAAGGGAACAAGCACTTCACTCTAGCCACAGCCCGTCCCCGATGCTGACCCTTTGACCCCAACGACCACCCCAACACGTTTGAGATGTTATTTCACAGGTTCATGCATGCGGCCCTCAGTTTTGATGTTCAGCAAGCCGACCTGTGGGCAATAGCACACTCCACACACTCCATGCAGCGGACAGTGCTACACACAACAACCGGGGACGGGAAGCATTTGATGGGGGTTGGGGGGTGTTGAGTGGATCAGATGAGACAGGCACAGAGAGAGAACCAGTTAGTGACAGTACAAAGAAACATGTGACAGAAATACAGACATTGCAGGAGAGACCGGTGTACAAAGAGACAGACATACCAGATAGACAAGAGACACCACAAACAGTCAGACAGACATACCAGATAGAGAACAAACACCACAAACAGTCAGACAGATACACCAGACAGACAACAGACACCAGAAACAGTCAGACAGATATACCACATAGAGAATAGACACCACAAACATTCAGACAGACATACTGGATAGACAACAGACACCACAAACAGACAGGGGCTAGTATGGATGTTCACTCATCCACCCTCCACCATATTGTCATGTGAACTTATCTAAACGTGTTCCACTGTACTGTCTAACCCATCTGTGACAGTTAGGGTTATGTTCTGTTTCCAGATGGTTCTACTGCACCAGCAAGACACGGGAGCAGCGCCGCAAGGCCTCTAACCCCCCCCGGCTGACCGTACCTTGGACTGGACATCAGCGTTGTGGTCATTCTGGAGGAGCAGCGCGGCTGACTTGGTGTCGTCTTTGCGAGCGGCGATGTGCAGAGCAGGAAGACGCACCTTGCCCTTGGTGTCATTCTCCAGCAGCACAGACACCACCTGGTTGTGGCCCTGCTGCAGAGCGATGGCCAGCGGGGTGAAGCCGTCCTGGGGGAGGGACGGGGGGGAGGGGATTAGGTAACCACAGACGTACCGTGGTGACAGACAGGTGGTAGGTGGAGGTAGCTTCTTTATGTGTAGGCGCTGTCGAAATGTGTGGGCTTAGATACCTCCGTAGCCGTGCTCTGGTTCCCACCACTCTCCAGCAGGTACCGCACCACATCGATATGGTTCTCCTGAGCGGCCATGTAGAGCGGAGTGAAGCCATTCTAGAGACACAAAAGATATTTGACATTACAGCCTGAAGCTGACAACCACCTGGGAATGGACACCATTTTGTGCAATATTTTACAATATCATTGTGAATACACCCGACCACAGGTACTATGTCCATAGCCCACCTCCTACAGGTACTATGTCCATAGCCCATCTCCTACTGGTACTATGTTCATAACCCATCTCCTACAGGTACTATGTTCATAACCCATCTCCTACTGGTACTATGTTCATAACCCATCTCCTACAGGTACTATGTTCATAACCCACTGCCAAAAGGTACTATGTCATTGGCAGGTAATGTGTCCACATCATCGTTGGCACCAGCAGTCTAATCAGGCCTTACATAGAATGGAGACAAAAGCAAAATGGCCGACACATTACCAACACTTCTCCTACCTGAGACTGAGAGTTGATTTCCGCTCCACGCTTCACCAGTATCTTCACCACCTCAGCCTGTCCGGCCAGAGAGGCAATGTGGAGGGCAGTGTTTCCTTTCTGCTGGACAGAACACACACAGTGTTTCGAACATTATTAGAGAGTATTATCGACAGTTGCTTCAGGAGGGAATCGAACCAGGCGTTTATTGTTCACCTCAGACTCAAAGAAGGAGGATCTTGTGTTGGATTGATTCGCACATTTAAAGCCTGAAGTTACAGTTTAAACGCTAAGGTAAATTGTCCGTCAATTGAAAATTGTCACATCCAAAATATGTGTAAGACATTTCAACAAGAAATAGACCATGTTCACATCTGGGCAAAGTTACCTCAGTCTTCAAAGTAACCAACTACCCTTCAGGCCTACTAACCTAGAGCTCTGAGGCGAGAGGGCAGTCATGTGACAGTATCAGGCTACAGTTCAGAGGGTGTTGGGTGTTGGGTGGTGTGGCTAGAGGAGTAGCTGTGCTGTAGTGTGGAGATGTAAAGTTGAAGAGTCGGGTTAATGTAGGTCAAGCATGTGACATGAGCTTGTTCAGAACTCCTACCAGACTGGTCTCGGTACTGTATTAAACCCTCCAACTCCTAACATACTGGTCTTGGTACTGTATAAAACCTTGGTACTGTGTCATCCCCGGAGTCTGGCTCTGCCCAGTTGGGGATCTGTCAACAGTCTACCAGCAGAAACACGTCACTGTCAGCCATTAGCCCCATACGACCGTCGGGCCATGCCAAGCGTTTACCAGAACGTGAGGAAACCCACCTTGGTGGCCGAATCCACAGCCGAACCTCTCTCCAAAAGCTCTTGGACCAGCTCCACATGGCCCTCCTTGGCCGCCAGGTGAAGCGCGTTCAACCCATTCTGAGGGGGAAGAGGACAGGGAGAAGAAGACGGGTCAGCTTCAAAACAAAATGGAGGGTTGACAGGAAAGAGACGGTGGGAAGAGAGAAGAGAAAGTACCTCCAAGTCCATAACCTAACTGTCCTATCTCCCTTCTCTTGGCTGAAAGAACTGTGTTCTCGTGTCTATCAGTCACAGACACACAAATACACACACACACACACACACACACACACGCATACACACACTTGAGGGAGGGACAGATGGAAATAGCAAAGCCATCATTTGTGCCATGTCACTATTCTGGTGGACTCGGGCCAATACAGGATCTGACTGTAGATCAGAACATCCACCCAACACTCAAGATACTGTATATGAAACATCCAATATAGCAGCCAGCTCAAGCAACTTGGCTGATGACTGGGTGATTTCCATTAACAACTGCCAATCTAACACTAATAGGACATTGCTGTTTAATTCCTGTTTTGTCAAAGCAATAAATAGATTTGAAAAATCCTGGCAGGGCAAAGGACGACGATTACATTTCAATATCACTCTGGGCGGATTACCCTGCGGATTTGGGAATCCAAGAATTTCCATTTGCCAGTTAATTCCCAAAACACCACCAGTTGACCAAGGTGCTTCCAGATCTGAGCCTGGACCCAAGTGGCACCACACAATATCTGGAATTGTGTGAAGGAGAAACCCTCTCATTAAATGATATAGGGGTGTTGTTAATGCTTCTGCCACAGGCGCCAAAACTACAACACTCTCATCAACGAGCCACGAAGAGACGTGTATTAAATCATTCGTAAGCTCTATTTATATACATTTACACAAACACACACACATCTGCTCCCTGGTGTGGGATGTCTCATTTCGAAAGGTGGGGAGGCGGTGACTGAGCGGGAGGGCGTGTCAATGCTTCCAATCAGTGCATTCATCCTAGTATAGCTGGCGAGAGGGGACCATCACCCAGTTCCACTCACGACTGCATAACTCCCCTAACACACAACGATCAAGGCCAGGCAGTTCTTTGTTGGTATAGCACATTTGATTCACAGGGCAATTCAAAGAGCTTTACACTACAAAACAAATCAAATTTAAGATTGCTAAAAGACTGTATAAAGATTAATAAAAAAAGGCAGAAGAAGACAAAGGTTTTTAGCTTAGATTTAAAAGCGGTTACTGTGGGAGCAAGTCTAAGATTTTCGGGCAGTTTGTTCTAACTCTACCCAGCCTAATGACTAAAAGCCGCCTAGCCAGTCGCGGTCCTTCCCATGGGAGCGGTCTGCAGACCGGACCCTGATGACCTGGTCACATAACTCTGGTGAGACGATCCTGACCGGGTCTCATGTCAGTCCAATGGGTCACAACCAGGACTCTCAGGCCCGTGTGATGCTCTCCCTCCGACTCCCGGCCCGTTCCAAAACCTGAGAGCACAAGCAGCCGGACGGGAGATTAACCGTTCCATCACGACCCTTCTGGGTCTCAGGAGCCGGTACCATTGACCCAGGACTAATTCGATAGCTCTTTCACCAGGAAGCGTGCGTCCACTGTTAAAAAAATCGTCCACTCAGCTCAGTCGATATGTAATTAACTCTGCGTCGCGGTCAGCTCCAACAGACCGTCACGCGTCCACCGGATAATACGAAACCGAGCAGCTCCGAATGGTCTCTGTGATCACTGCAATGATTCCTACAGAGGGCCTGTATTAAGGACCGGTGTTCAGAAGAAAATGTGTAATTTTTTTAATTTGTGCACCGCATGTTCCAAGAGAAAAGCGTGGGATTTTGAGCTGCCCCGAAGGAGTTCGTAATACTGCGAATCGGGGGTCTGTTCTGACAAGAGGCCGCGTTTTCCTTTGTAAAGGGGAGAGATGCTGCTTTTGACGCAGAAGGAAGCAGCGTGGCTCTCATCTCTGCGTTCCCTCACGCTGCTCAACAATCTCTGTTTCCATCTCAACGCCGCATGTGAACACAGTGCGCAGTGTAAATAACGCCTCACTAATTCCCCGTAGAACGGAGTCGTCCCCACCTGCCCTTGACACACTCCTTCCATCAAACAAGGCGTTGTGTTTACGACACGCAAACGCCATGCCAACCAGACCGGATGCTGTAGTGCCAAAAGGCCCAACTGTCCCAATTTGCCCAACCACTCTGAGGGCTACATTCTGTCATACGGCAGGTTCCCAAATGACCCACTGCCGTAGCACAAACACTCACTGACTGTCTCCATATCGACCTGACCAGACACAGTCACTTACACTAATAACATGATATTAGATTCACCTTAAAGGCCCTGCTTGTTATTTGTCCGTAATCCACAGGAGTGATGATGTAATTAATGAGCAGCAGTGGTTAGAGATTGAACAGAGATCTCCCAGGGAACATTGCCTAAGACATACCCGGCAACCGTACCGACTAATAAACTTTCAGATGTTAGCATTCATTACGGGTTGTGCTTCTACAGGATGAATGAAATGAATTATTCATAGAAAGCTTACACACATTGTTACATACAAGAAAGTAAGTAGTTTAGCAAAGTGGCCTTGAGGATGGTTTCTTTAACAAAACATATACTTGACTATTTAGCTAGTCAAAATAATTGTGGTTATGTGCAGTGAAAGATAGCCGTAATATTACAGTTTTTCACGAGTGCTTGTACAGAATTAGACATTATACTCAAAAACATAGTTCCATGTAATAGCACATGCAATGACCCCATTGAATATCCATTGCACACTGGTGTGAGGAATTGAAAATACCATTATAAAATGGTGCTCATGAATTACCAATTGATGCACCACTGAAAGGGCTCAGGTTTGGTAGAACTCAGCCCAGCCTCCTAGAACTTAGCCCAGCCTCCTAGAACTCAGCCCAGCCTCCTAGAACTTAGCCCAGCCTCCTAGAACTTAGCCCAGCCTCCTAGAACTCAGCCCACTCCTCCTAGAACTCAGCCCAGCCTCCTAGAACTCAGCCCAGCCTCCTTGAACTTAGCCCAGCCTCCTAGAACTCAGCCCACTCCTCCTAGAACTCAGCCCAGCCTCCTAGAACTTAGCCCAGCCTCCTAGAACTCAGCCCACTCCTCCTAGAACTCAGTCCAGCCCAGCCTATTGTCATACCATGTCCAGGAACAGTCATTAGAGATCACAGGGCTTCATCTTCCTCTCCCTTGTATACCTCCTCTAATTATTCTGCTTCCTCTACCTCTCTCTCGGATGATATCTGTTTTTTCAGAGCTCTTAGGGTAAACCACAAAGCTGTCCCTGAAGGAATGCTGACCTTCTGGATCGTGTTAAAAATGGCTCCAGAGGATGGTCTAAAACTGAAAAGTACCGGAGTCACCCAAGATTCACTTCATCATGTAAATGAGGCAATAAAACAGCAGTTAAGGTTGACATGCGGGAGTTTGATTTGAATTGGGGATCAGGGACCACTGCTGCTCTTGATTTTGACTGATTCTTATTAAACGGTTCTGGGTCACAAAGATCTCTCACGGTCCTCTTCCATCACCGGCGCCAAACGCTAAGACGCGAAGGGGAAACGTCCCTCTGATGTGGAACCCGCTACGCATTTGTTACATCCACGCCAGACGCCTCGCCGCCATCAAACTGACTCGTCCCTCGACTCCGCATACGAAAGGCGCCACATTAGAAACGGGCCAGGTTTCGGCCAATCACGGCAGCGGGAGCCCTTGGTGTCTTTGATAGAACGCGGGAAACATAGGGCAGCGGTCTGGCTGACCGTGGAGGCCCTGAAGACGACGAAGGATCCGGGTGTACGGGATGTTCGTGGCGGCGGAATGTGGCAAGGTCACCGCACCGCGTTCTTTGTCTCGGCGATCAACCCGGCGACCGGGCATCTCTGGCGCATGTGCCCATCGGGCATTCAGCGGTGGAACGACCGCTCACCGCGCCAACCTGTCACGCGAACCCATCAGCCCAGGTCCCTGTTACTGCGGGGACGGCGAATTACCACCAGTACAGGTTCCAGGGTCGGCGGTTGTTAATTGACCACGTTGATGACACGCGGAGAGGGGTGGGGGTGTCGGCATACCAGGGAAGTAATTAGGCCCGTCGTTTTTTCTGACTATCAACACAGAACGTTCATCCACGCACAAAAGGCTGCTGATCAGTGCCGGAGGTCCAACCCGTGTGTAAGAGGATGGGCAGGTGAAGCAGTCGAGGAGGAGGACTTGGAAACCTGACACGCTTGATGAAGCCAGACATCTGCACAGTCCCTTTCTGACATGATAGATCTGGACCTGACGCCACAGAGCACCGGCTCTGATCCCCACATCAAAGCTCACGTCGGACGCGAGAACGAAAAACAAACGGAAGGGCTTTTACATGGGACGAGCGGGAGGAGGGGACGGCTGGCACACAGTGAGCGTCGGTGCGCGTGTGTCTGTGTGTGTACGTGCGGAGTGTAGGCTGATACCTCACATAACCCACATGACTGTTGTTTTTGTATCTTGACCGTGGTGACCATGGAGTCGCCAGGACGGAATATTCACCTCCTATCAGTTGATGTTGTTTTGGCCTGGCTGAGAGGAACGTTAATAAGTTGAAGGAGGAACAGATAATGTTCTGACTCCCATCTCTCCTAAATTAAGACCCAGGAGCTTCTCAGAATTAAGTCTGGCACAGACAGGGAAGAGACAGGGGGTCTCAGGGACTGATCGGGGAGAGACAGGGAAGAGACAGGGGGTGACAGGGAGTGGTCGGGGAGAGACAGGGAAGAGACAAGGGAGAAACAGGGACTGATAGGGGAGAGACAGGGACTGACTTGGGAAAAACAGGGGAGAGACAGGGACTGACAGGGGAGAGACAGGGAGAGAAACAGATAAAGTGAGAGAGAAAAAATTTAAGAAATTGAGAGGGAAGAAGAGAGAAGAGGAAGATTAATGAAGGAGGAAAAAACTAATGACCTGAACCCAGTGATTCGTCCCACCTGCCAGTGGCCAGTAGCGAATGTGTTTACTAGGAAACTGGAGATCCAGAGGGTCATGGGTGAAGGTTCCACCTGATGAGTCATCACTGTCCCGGGTTCTGGAGGGGGATATGGTGGTTCTAGTGGGGGATACTGGGGTTCTGGTGGGGGATACTGAGGTTCTGGTGGGGGACACTGAGGTTCTGGTGGGGGATATTGTGGTTCTAGTAGGGGATACTGGGGTTTCGGTGGGGGATACTGGGGTTCTGGTGGGGGATACTGGGGTTCTGGTGGGGGATACTGGGGTTCTGGTGGGGGACACTGGGGTTCCAGATTTTTAAAATGTCTCCTGGTGGCATCAATTCAACAGCCTCAGGAAAAGCTCCCTAACCTCTCAGTGAGCCTTTAGTTTACTAAGAGGCATGGATATGCATGGTGATGCATGGAGATGCATGGTGATGCATGGAGATGCATGGTGATGCATGGAGATGCATGGTGATGCATGGTGATGCATGGAGAGGCATGGTGATGCATGGTGATGCATGGAGATGCATGGTGATGCATGGAGATGCATGGAGATGCATGGTGATGCATGGTGCATTACGAGAGGCCAGATTCAGTGCCAGATGCAGATGGATTGATTTGTTATTCATTGATTTGTCAGTGTCAATACTATGGGTAGTAAAATCCAACATTTATTATGCTGATCTTATGCAACAGAAGTGATGCTAGCAAACAGAACCTGAATTGAACTTCGCATTTCAGCATCTTTTACATATTTTTATAAAGGAAAACACATAGCCATTTCCTCAGCTAAATATGCTTGACGCAAGGCACTGCCAGGCCCAGCAGTTGGATGTAAAAGCAGAGCTGTGCACAGTGGACCCCGAATGACATGATTACTCTTAATGCAATCATGCGGACAGTCCCTTTCCAGATGACACTGATTATATTTTAGAAAGAACAGCAAAAGCACAGCACTCGGAGAGAATGGACCGATCCCACTTTTAATCTGAGAACCAGGTTAATTGTGGCGAAGGCTGTGATTAGGAATACAGCCAGATAGTCCAAAGTTTCATGCTTAATACCCAACAGTTCAACAAACCGAACACATTAAGGATATTATGTTTGCCATAAACAGTTCAGAATAAATACAGTTTTGTTTATGTGTAGGTAGGAGTTGATTTGAATGTAATAGAGTATTTTGTTAGCGCATGCATGTCAACTGAACCTCAATCCTAACGACCGGAGATTGGCAACACTAAGGTCACCCTGTCACTGGAGATGGAATGGCAAGAAGACTGACGATCAGAGGAGCGATCCCAAGAGCTAAATGAGTTATTGGGGACAGGGTGAAAGACGGGAGAGGCTGATTGCCTGGGTGACTGGGGAGAAGACTGACAGCCGCTGTGCTTCCACTGAGACCTTCAGCCGCGGAGACCAAAGACCAGCACCATCAGACAACCAAATGTCTTGTTCTGTAATGGCACTCAGGTGCTGATGAATGTGGCCATATGAACGAGCGGGGCAACGCGTGTTTTTAAACGTTCGTGCTCTGTAGTCGATAACCTGACCGCTACAGAGAACAGGAAATTGTGGACAAGCTGCTCACAAGTCAGCCCCTGGTATCACACCAGATCAGCTCCTGTCATCCGTGGAAAGTCGATACAGGGGAGTGACGGACATTTTCACAGCTGCCAGTATGTGGCTGTCAGGTTGCAGGCCTACACAGTCGATGGCAGGGCAGCTGCACGTCGGCGCTACCTGTGTTCCCAGGAGGAGGCGCTGTCTCTAAGAACATGTCTGTTACCTGATTACACGTGCTGATGTCCACTCCTCCCTTCAGGTACTCGAGAACCTTGTCGATGTTCCCCGCCCTCGCCGCTCGCAGGAAGCTGGTGTTGCTGTCCGACTGTAGCAAAAGAAAGCACAGAGAAGACAGAGGTCAGAACAATATAGGAACAAGATAATGGCAAGCATGAGCATGATACCCAATCGCGTTGAGATGTTGAAACAGGTCACTGACAGAAATGGTTCTGAGCAACGGTTTTGTGTGGTTAGCCGAGTTCACTCAACTGCAGTCACGGCACACTTGTTGTTTGGGCAGCAAGAACCAGGTCATCCTTGACAATCATTAAATCCAGTCCACATTTCTGCTTTAAGGATATTATCCCACCGACTGTACAGGCGAAACCTGATTAATTGCGTTCAATGTGAAATTTCAGCACTGTCACTCCTGGTGTTGATGACACAAAAGTAGTGTAAGTCTGACATGTTACATAGGAGTACAGGCCTACAAGAACATGCTCTTAGTTTTGGGGTAGCTAAGCTGGAAATGCACCAAGACTGTAGAACAGAATGGCAGTGAGTCAGCGTTTTCCTGTCCTCACCTTCCGTTCCCAGAGACTAGCTGGCTCACAAACAGCACTGCACAATTACAGCTTGCTCTCTCTCCCCCGGGAGGCAAAAAGTCTAGTCCCGAAAGGAGCCTCGTTCAAAAACAACCAGCCTGTGCTGCGAAGTCAATTGGCGTTGCGGCTAGCTAGACAGGACTACCCCCCCCCTCCACCCGGAGACACTCAGCGAGGGTGACAGGGCTACAGATCGTCCCGCCGCGCTGCAGAGATCGTCCCAAGCTCAGACCGACGACACTTCTCCCTCGCTGCACGATTCTGTCACCCGTTCACTCACACTGCAGGACGGGAACTCTCTGCAGACAACGGTCGGGTTGTTCAGCACACACCGTGAACAGACTTAACTAACACACTAAGACCCGGAGACACGGTTACTCTGTGGGAGGACAGGCATCGCCACGCCGGACGCACCACCACCACGGAGAGCCGGAGGCCGCGGTCCCGAACGTGTCCGTGCACCGCTGGGTCCGTTTTGGGAAAGGGCCGTTGAAGGTGGGCGTCTGTAACTGAGACGCCGGACGGTCCCGTCGGCGCCTGTGGACTGGGGATTGGGCTGAGAAATCTTTTCTCTCACGATCTCAGTCGTATCACCTTGGCGGCGCGACATGAGTTTACGTAATACCAAAGCAGAGCGGTGATCTCTTTTTCTCTCTCCACACTTTCATTAAAACCCGTATGGATTCCAGAGAAGGGAGATGAGGTCCTCTCGACGCCCACTAAGGCTCACTGTGTTCAGGTGTGACCGGAGGGAAGGACAGCGTTAGTGTTTAGCTCCGTACATAAAGACCCCACTAGGCAGGCTGAACACAGCAACAGTATCCCCTGTCAGGCTGTTAGTCGCCGAGTCACATCATTACCAGGTCCTTTTAATCGTCATGGTGCAATCTGTGTGTTGCCATAGCAATACTTAGCTTGAAGCAGCCCTCAGACAATCAGGGCTTTTTACTCAAAGCACTTCCAACTCCAAATGACATATTGTTCCCAAAGCATCCTACATGAATAGTTTGAAGTCCCTGGGTAGAGTGAGAGAGAGCAGACAGAGAATACACAGGCCCTTGAGACAGGCGTGTGTTTGAAAATGTGTTATTTCACAGATCTTCATGAAGAACCCGGAGTGCAATAGAGAGTGGAGAGCGAGAAAGAGAGAAAGCCCAATCTGACAACCACTGCCTAAAATACAAGCCCAATGACCATGTAATTAAATGTAAACTCAAAACACTGCCAAGCCAGTATGTCTAGAGTCTAGAGTGGTGTACAGTTACTCACAAACACACACACACACACACACACATATACATACACGTATATACAGCTCCAGAAAAAGAAAAGTAAAGAAAAAGATGCAGAGTATACACACATATATATATACACACACACACACATACAAGTGTGTGTAACAGGAGCTTTAAACCAATCCGTTATGCATGACGACACATCACCAACCATTTCATATCAGCTCCAGAAGCCTACCCAAACTAAGATGCATAGAACGTTCCTTTAAACAGCACCGCGTCTTCACAACAGCTGTAGTGTCTAAAGGATTTATAAATAATGTAAATAATCCATCCCTTGACTATCAAGCAAAGACCGATGCTTTTGGAAGAACACAGGCCACTCCCCGTTACCAAGGAGACAAGTAGCCCTGCCTCTCTGGGTAACCATGACAACTGGCATGTCGTTCCGCCGACGTGTAGCTTTTCAATCTTAGACTACTCGTAGGACATTCCCTCTTTTTTCAAACTCTTCCTCTTTCTTTCTTGGTCTATCTCTGGTTCTCGAGTGTGAAATTGTAGAAATCACAGGTTATTATAATGGGTTTTCACCGTAAACATATTGTCAACCATATTCTTCTCAAACAATCCCATCCCTTTCTTCCAAACACCTGAAAAAATGGTTGTCCTGTTCGCACATAAAAGGTGTTTTTTGTGCATGTCAGAGGTAGAGGAAATACACGAGAGAAAGATAGAGAAGTGACAGAAAGGAAAGAGAGAGGAGAAAATGAGGGAAAGAGAGAGGAAATAGAAGAAACAGAGGGAGAGTGAAAGGAAAAAATGGAAAATAGCGGAGAGACAGCAGGAAAAAGAGGAGAGACAGTGGTGGGAAAGATAGAGGAGGGACAGGGAAAGAGAGAACGAAAAAGAAAAGTGCTGAAACAGCAGTGGTACAGAATGGAAGCCTTGCAGTGGTGGTAGGGTATGTGTGTGTTCAGAATGGAAGCCTTGCAGTGGTGGTAGGGTATGTGTGTGTTCAGAATGGAAGCCTTGCAGTGGTGGTAGGGTATGTGTGTGTTCAGAATGGAAGCCTTGCAGTGGTGGTAGGGTATGTGTGTGTTCAGAATGGAAGCCTTGCAGTGGTGGTAGGGTATGTGTGTGTTCAGAACACTCGTCTTGGACAGCGAGACCCTGCACAGCAACAAAACAACACGTTCTATTCTGGGACATATTGACAGCCTCTTAAATCAACAGACCACCCTGTTTACTGTTTATCTGTCTAACACAACCCAGATCACTGGGACTGGCAACAACCATGTTATCATCAGCGTCAAGTTGGCTAACTGGGTGTGTGTGTTTGTGTGTGTGTGGGGGTGTGTGTGTGTGTGTGTGTTTGCGCATACATGTTACTATGTATCTGTATGTATCTCTTCTGTATTCTCATCTGTGGGCTGGTTGCAGGCATGAACCACTCCAGACTGGCCTGGGATGTCCCTGGCTGTCTGTTTACCAATTCATGTCCAGTTGTACCGTTATTTAACCAGTCCCAAAAGGTTCACAGTTCACAGTAAATGGCTTTCTTCATCCACTTGGTTAGAGGTTGTAGAAATGACCACCACACCTATACTGGGACAAGGTGCTGTAGTCTATAGACTCGCCATTAAAAACCCCTCCATGTGACCCAATCTTTTTCAACCCCGTCACTGGGACCTTTACCCTTCGCACTCCGCTTGGCCGCTTCCTAGATACAAAACACCAAAGTATGTTATATGATTCTGCATGTGGTCTTGTCCTTTTGCAACTGAAAGCCTTTGGCCAGGTCATCTAAAATAAAATGAGAATTAATTCTCCCCCCGCCTTGACCTGGTTAAATAAAGGTTAAATAAAATGTATGAAATGACCACGTGCAGGCACTCCATCAGACCGTGACAAAAATCATCCTTGGATGAGGATGACCAAAGGGTAGCCTGCTGTTTAAGGTCATCCCTTCTTCGCTGTTCTGGGATGTTGTGGGATATCATCTGCTCTCCCGTGATTGGTTTCGTTAACAACCTGCGTCATCAATATCAGTCGGGCCCGACACATCTGGGCGAATGCCAGAGAAGGCGATTCGCTGTCTGCAACAGACTCTCGGCCAATCTGGGCTCTCTCTAAGGACTCATTAGCGTGAAGCAAATTAGCACTATTCCCAGCCTTGTTACAGACGCTAAATGTAGACCTCATCTACAGTGGACGAAGAGGCTTAAAAGACTGAAGTAAGATGGTGTGTGTCGCTGGCTGATTAAACCGTGCTAAGCATTTGTAGGAGATAGTCTTAAGTCAAAAATGGACCACAGCGCCGTGGTGGTTAGCCGTAACACACCACAATGGGACAGCCAATAAACTAAAGCTTCTGATGACAAGTGCCGCGCTGGAGGCTAAGAGAACACTTTGTCTGGGCTGCGGAGAGAACTAGAGTTTCCACGGTCCACTGAGCGACACGGAGAGAGCTGGATGTCCGGGGTGCCAGGTCAGGGGTCAAGCTGAAGCCATGCTCTTACCCAACCACACCTGCTGTTTTGAGAAGTTGAGAGTTTTACGAACAGTAGGGGTCCTCAGAGAGCAGTGGAGATCTGAGTGGCTGACTGTCCCAGGAACAGTGTGTAAACCCATACCCTGAAACCCACACACACCCTCCCCCGTCCCCCCCATACACAACCTCACAGGCCCGCACACTCACGCTAAAGCCATGTCACAGTTTCCTTACTGGGTATTTCCCCATTACAAATGTCTTCCTGTGACACGTTTCCATCGCTATTCAACCGGGCACACAAACTCTCTCACCCAAACAAACAGACAGGCAAACCATGTGTAAATATTTACACATATTATATCACTGTTTCTTTTGTTGTGTTATTTACTCGCTACCCCTGATTTTAGCATTGTTTTTGAGTAGGACCCTGCAAGTAAGAATTTGGTTGTGTAGTTTGCTAATCTGAACTCTAGAAAACTGAACTGGAGTGTTAATCACAGCCAAGCAGAGGTAGCACGAAGCAGAGCGTCACATTGTACTGCAGGGAGGGAAGGAAAAGCTTTGAACCAATAAAGATAATGGCTTCTATCCGTATTAATCACTGTTTAGTCATGCAAACACTCAGAGTTCGGGTCATTGCATTGCATTGAGTGCTGAAGATGCTTCGCTCTCACATGTCTCTCTCTCACTTGCAAATATATTGCATCGTTAGAACGGGACTCTCTGCAATGTCGTCAGAGTACATAGGCCAAGCTCAATGACTCCCATCCTCTCAACGTCTCCTCCCCAGTCTTCCTCGCGTCCTTTCTCCGGTCGTCTATGTCAATCACTACATACCGGACAACGGATTCTCACATTCTTCACAGCAGTTTCAGGCGCCTGTCACACGTTATTATTGCTTTGAACCAAACAGCACAGGCTCAGGAGACACGTATGTTCAGATATCTAAACCGTCATCCTCCTTTCCCAGGTAGCGTGTGTCTCCCCTCCACCCCTCTCTTTATCTCTCCCTCCCCATGTTTCTCCCTTTCTCTCCACCCACTGAAAGTTTCAAGTTAGTTGCAGTTTGAACAGGATCAAGGAATGGTCCATTCAATGAAATGTTTTTCCTTTCCAGCTCCCTCTTGACAGCACACTGCAAAATTACAATAATAATGTAACCAACTGATGAAAAACATGTAAACGTGTGTGTGACGCCAGGTGAGATGCAAATAGCCTCTTATTTGCCTGAGTCCCAGAGTCCTCACGGAGAACCAAGCCCAATTACAGAGGGGTCTGGTACCGCTCGGCTCACACCTGTGCCGGCATCATATGACCCAATCTGGATGGCACAGCTGCTAGGGCTTTAGCTGGCCCTTTCGGTGACATTTTATTTTTACATCCCATCACTCGGTCTGGTCGGCCTTCTGAAACACAGTCCACACCCCTTTGATGTGGCAAAGCCTTTGAGCACGGCTAACGTCGAGATAATTTCCTGTTGGGGAAGGTGAGTACGAGTAACTGTTTACTCTTCGGCTGGTAGAGTAACAAACAGAGCTATTTTTGTGACAGCTACAGACAAGCAAGAGACTGAACATATCAAGCAGGTGTGAAAAGGCATTTCAAACTACTGCAGGATCGCGGGGTCTCAAATTCTTTCTAACCCCCCCTGGAGATGTTCTGCCAAACCTCTCCCTGCATCTCTTGGGTCTTACCGGTCTTTGTGTTTCAGGCTCCGGGTGGTGGAAGAAGCAGTAGTATTCTGACTCTGGCCTGTGTGGGTCCAGATAGGGTTGACTCCCGTCGCCTTTCAAACTCTTCTCGGCCTCGTACGTTTTGCACATCGACGTGTTACCCATGGCAACCATTAGTCACAGGCAACCAGGAGTACAAAGGAAAACATGTACAACCCGAAAGTGGGTGAAATCCCTTGACTAGCTCCACCTACGTTCCAGTCTTCTGGGGTCAATTTCAGCGCCACCTCCACCCTAACTTCCACCTTTGCCTTTGCCCAAAAAGCATTAGCGGCTACCATCCACAGGAGGGGGGCTTGGATGCCATCTTCAGCCCAGCGAACCCACTCTGCCTTCCCAGCCAAACTGTCCCCCTCTAGGCTTGGCCGCTATCGACTTCTACCGCTAAGCGCTAACACTGCTCCAGTTCCCCCCCAGTTATATTTACACCCACCAGCCCAGCTATGCAAGGCAATGGGGGTGGAACAACCGAATGGCGGGAGGGTGGCATGCCCAAACGTGGGGGGGAGCACACATTAGCCCCCTGTTGCTCTGGAATGCCCTCTCGGAGTAAGGGTAACCCGTGGCGACGAGGGGCGTTATCACTCCTGTGAGCGACTGTGGGTGTGCGCAACGCTGTTTGCACACAGGACATTCAGGAAGCTTGAGGACGGTTCCTATTGGTCCATTTTTGGCAGGCACTTATGAGGCGCTGGGCCATGATACATTTTAAGTGTAGCTACACCTCTCAAGTATACAAACTTTATAAACATTAGCGGCCTTTGAAACAGTGAATTCAAAATATGTAAAGTGGATGTTATCCTCTCAGTCACAACGTAGCCTATAGCACAGGGTATTGATTGGGTGAAGGCGTGCTTTTCATTGAATTGACGTGACACACACGCACGCACACACACACACACACACACACGTGATTGATGATATGCAATCAATTCCGCTGCACTTCCACCACAATGTCACATTTCAGAACCGAGAGACCGTGACTGAGTGAAAGGACTGGTTCTTTTGAAGATTGTCCTTTTGAGATGCCACTGTTTACTTTGCTGCTTGGCAAAATGTGTGCATGTGTGTGTCTCTGCGATGTATATACAGTTATCCTGTGTGTGTGTGTGTGTGTGTGTGTGTGTGTGTGTAGGCACTGTGTGTTTGTGTGTCAATTGTGTCATCATATCGCTACATATCTCCATTCTCTCTGAGGTATTTTTTTCCCATGAGGCCGAGCATGTGACTTGGCATTGTGACAGTCCTTACAATACCCTCCCTGTCTGGAATGATCGCCCAACTATTTCTCACTTAATGGAATATTTCAGCCCATGAAGGGAGTAAGGGGGGGGGGGGGTTATTAGTAAATGAACCACTTTCAGACCTCGTACTACAGTGCAATCTTAGGCTACCCCCTCATTTACATTTGACCAGTAGACACATGTTGCCCTCAAAGGATCAAGTACCATGGTTTGGAAGCTCTAGAACTAACACACAACTACAATTCAGACACAATAAAGGCAAGGACATGAAAATGTCAAGCATAATCAAATAACAATCAATTATCCACGTTAACCTTTTTCCTCTGGGTTGTTTAGTCATGTCCCCTTGAATCGTGTTTGTAATCACTGCATGACCATGCCATCTGCCTACAAACACACCTTATTAGATTGTCCAAATATTTTATTAAGCAGGTCGATGGTGAATCAAAGACCCCGAACATGGAAACAAGTAATCCCGCCCTCATTTAACTAATCACTGCCGTGCGGGTTAATGCCCACCCCCTCCGACTGCTCAATATCAACTCCCTTGGTGTCTCCATCCAAAATACATTTGCTTCTGTTTCCCCTGTATATACACAGTTGAATATAATGAGTAAGGCGATGGGTGGAGACCACTTTAATCTGTGGTAAACAATATGGTCTGGTTGCAGGGGGGGATAATTTCCCAGTAGCACTAGGAGAGAATGCTGTTTTTTTGCATTACATTTATCAATTTTTACATTTGACTCCTTATTCAGTGTAGCTATGATTAAAAGACCATTACATTGAATTGTTAAAAAAAAAATTTTTTAACAATTCAATGTAATTTTCATTGGGAGAGGAAAGTGAAAGAAATAACAATGGCATGCCCTAATAAACAAACACAATGGTAGTTGGTGCAGCTACATAATCAGAAACTATGACTATTGAAGGTTTAGTGTTGTCTGTAAAGGTAGTCATTTGAGGGTTTAGTGTTGTGTGTAAAGGTAGTCATTTGAGGGTTTAGCGTTGTCTGTAAAGGTAGTCATTTGAGGGTTTAGCGTTGTCTGTAAAGGTAGTCATTTGAGGGTTTAGCGTTGTCTGTAAAGGTAGTCATTTGAGGGTTTAGCGTTGTCTGTAAAGGTAGTCATTTGAGGGTTGGGTGTTGTGTGTAAAGGTAGTAGTTTGAGGGTTTAGTGTTGTTTGTAAAGGTAGTCATTTGAGGGTTTAGTGATGTATGTAAAGGTAGTCATTTGAGGGTTTATTGTAGCCTTTTGAGGGTTTCGTTGTAGCCTTTTGAGGGTTTAGTTATAGCCTTTCAGGGTTTGTAACCTTTTGTGTTGTAGTATTTTGAGGGTTAAGTGGACTTTTTGAGGGTTTGTTGTGTTCTAACTGGACACTCAACACAGCAGGAAGCACCGTGGGCTGATGCCCAAAACAGGAAAAGGTATGTATCATGTTTGTGGAACGTTTCCACAAGACGGTCTGTGAAGTGGTCCAGTAGCAACACTCTGTTTCCATGTACATTCAGGGCTCCATGCCAGATAACAGGGTTCAGTACCCATCTCCACCCTTCACCACTGTCTCCTCAACCTCACCTGTTTCTCAATGATTCCCAACATCAATAAAAGCCTGAGAGCAATTTGCCCTTCCCCTGACCAGGAAAAGGAACAGTGCCACCCCCAGCAGTGGTCACACTCTGTAATTACACACAAATACTGAACAGGAAATCTAACAAAACAATCCACCACCAGCACATTAACTGAATAAAGAAACCATTCACGTGTTGCAGTACCAGCACTGTAACTCCAGCAATAAAAAAATCTAGAATGTCTGAGTGGTACAACGATCATATTGACACATATGACATAATATATGAATATGACAATGTATGTATATCTATATATATGTATCTATGTATGTGCGTATATATGTATGTCTCAGTATATATAGATACAAATATCCATATATATATTCATATATACATACATACATGCACATACATAAAAATGGCCACCCTGTTCAAGTCTCCGCAATGAAAAAGGGCCACCCCTATTGCATGGCTTAATGTAATTGCTAAATCCTAGGACTAGGGTCCAATGAATTATAGAAGTAGGTGGTCCATGTTGCCATGGAAACACCGGGTCTGGGAAGCTCAGTCGTAGAGAGGACATGTTCCCTCATAAACAGACGGCGTCTTAGGCAGGTGCCATATTGGAAATGCAAAAACGACACGTCATCTAACTTAACATACTGGCAGACTCAAACAGTCACTGAAAAGCCCAGGCTAAACTCCACAGCAGTGAAGAAATTAACCAGTAGATGAACAGGTTCAGGAATCACCTCTGCTTCCGCGCTGCTTTGTGAAAACTACATGATGTTGGTCTCTGCTAGCTCTGCAGAAGCTACCCACTGTCCTACATGATGTCATACCAGTTACCCTATATGATATCACATCTGTTATCCTACATGACATCATCCCCATTGTCCAATCCTGACATCATCCACATTGTCCAATCCTGACATCATACCTGTTGTCCTACATGATATCGTACCTGTTAACCTACATGATATCGTACCTGTTATCCTACATGATATCGTACCTGTTGTCCTACATGATATCGTACCTGTTGTCCTACATGATATCGTACCTGTTATCCTACATGATATCATACCTGTTGTCCTACATGATATTGTACCTGTTATCATACATGTTATTGTACCTGTTATCATCCATGTTATTGTACCTGTCATCCTACATATTATTGTTGCTGACATCCTACCTGTTATTCTGTTATGCTACCCATTATCCTACATGTTATCCTGTGTTATCCTACATCCGACAAACGGCTCAGTTATGTTTAACTTTGTGTAAATATTATCTAGCGGAAACTGTCCGTCTGGCCAGAGGAGGAGCCAGATGCTGGGGATTTAGTTTGATTTGGTCCAGCGGTTTGACCAACTCCTCCCCCTTTACACTGACCCTTTCAGCTGACCACACCCCCTCCCCCACTGGAGGCCAGCTGCCCGGCAACACCAGACCAGCCCAGATGTTCATCTGGTGTCACTCATCTGGCTTTGACCATAGATTTCACCGTGGGTTGACCGACAAAACACATGTAGAGATTCAGCCGGAGCAGAGAAAGTCGCCAAAATGTCTGGCCAACATCAGTGCCAATAGTGTGACCATCTGCATCCCATGGGGCAACAAACATACATTGAGAGAAGTTACTGGGCCGTTGAAGAGTGGAAGGCAATGCAGCTGATCCATACCAAGGCCAACAGCACGGTCGGCCCACATCATGCCATACATCACATACTAACCTACTTACTGTACGCGTCCTCTCTAATCTCTGTGGATTACAGCAACAGACAAGCTATTTGGACTTTATTCCTTACAGTTCCCTAGCGTTGGTCCCAGAAACGTGGACCTTACAGCTCCCACACCGTGCTGTTCGTTTTAATCTATGCACAACGTGAAGAAAATAAGTGAAGCGTTTGTATTATTGAATAGGTTGTGATGTTCTAACGGAGAAAATACAAAAATGTTGACATGCAGAAATGACACTGGAATAGGACTAGAACAGTGACGAGCAGAAACCCTACATTTGTGACGACGGAATCGTTCAGAGAGCTCCCTTTTTACCACCATGATCCCGTAACGTCTCATGTAAAGGTTCGGACGGAAATAACTTCATCCTCCACCACCCGTTAAAGGAACCACGAGACGAGAAACTAGGAAAGAGAGAGAGCAATAGAAAGATAGAAAGAAAGCAATCGAAAGAAAGTACATGAAATCTCACCACAAAATGTCAAAACACCTTACTGGCCATATAGACTGGAGATTTAAAAGGCATCACCGTATCTGTCGAGGCACTAAACTAGCAGGAAATAGCTGCTCGAACGCAGACACAACAGCACCCCCATTGACCAACAGAACCCGTTCATGGCCCCACATGGGGGAGTGTTGGTTTAATCCCCATTGGTTCTGGTACGGATGGACGGTATGGATAAAAAGAAACATGAATATTCAATAAATCTGCATGGACAACGAAAAACCAATGACTCATGCTTTGAAATTGTCTTTCCTGTATGTCACACTGTCGGTAGGAACCGCTAGTAGCAATATCACACGTTTCCGAGCTAGCGGATTCCACCCGCGGTCAGAGGCAGTGAAAAAAATGTAATTAACACCGCGCTCACACTTATCTACGTTCTGTTACCATCCCTCCCGATCTCCCTGGCATTATGCTGTTGCATTATTGATTGGCCTTTTTCTCTTTCTCTACAGTAATTTAGTTCGGAAGCAAGAGACAGGCAGTGACTTCTCAGGCCGAACATCCCAGAGCACTGACACATTAAGCCCTTCAAACATCCAGAGGGACTGCCTCTGATGCTGGACGTACCTCTGGTGACCAACGTAACGAGTTTAAATGAATTGCACACGACTCAAATCTGACAAAAGGACTTATGATGATGTTTGTCTTTTTGGCTTTAATTTACTGGTTCTAACCAGGGAGCCAGAAGAATACTCTTTAAGCTCCTTATTACGATCCTTCCACTCAAATAAATGAGCTTGACTCTAACGAGGCATGCACAGTGCTGGAGACGGTTGCATTATCGCAATTTTAAAGTAGACGAGTGTCCTCTTGGGTGGAACATTTGAAATTCAGATTAGGGTTAAGATTTCAGAACGGCACTACAATCATCTTTGCCATGTTTGTCTGCGACCCCCACTGTACATTACTATAAAAGTTGTCTTGGGTGAGTAGGAACTTCCCATCACTGGTTCTGAGCCACTGTCCCACACAGTGGTGAGATTAGACTCTAATCCTGGATTTCTCCAATCCCAGTTTAGTGACCAACAGGGGATAGAGTGCAGCCATAAACCAGTTGTCCACTCACTGAAAATACCACAATATTCTTACTTTACGTATTTTTTTCTTTAATTTTTTGTATTCTTCGCATTAAGAATTACACTCCTAAAAGGCATTTAATTCAAATCTCAAAGCGCTATAAAAGTTTAATGGATTATTATTATGATAAACCAGTGGTCTCACCAAAAACATCACATCTGGGGTTTAGAAATTCAGAGAAATAAGGTCAAGCCAGTTCAGACAGGAAACTGTCATGGGGCATCAGATGAGCACCAACCACACTTTGAGTTTTCCTCATAAGACAGCCTATGACACACACACACACACACACACACACAAATTATTGGCACTTTTAAGCTACATGCTGAATTTCCTTTGTAATACTGTTTTTGTAACATTTGTTATAAGCTATGCCAGTCTGATTCACCCTGCCCCTAAAGACCCCAGCCCACACCCCACGACACCAGCTCTCTAACTAAAGGCCCCAGCCCGCTCCCCGCGACCCCAGCCCCCTCCCAAAGGCCCCAGCCCGCTCCCCATGACCCCAGCCCCTCCCAAAGGCCCCAGCCCGCTCCCCATGACCCCAGCCCCTCCCAAAGGCCCCAGCCCGCTCCCCATGACCCCAGCCCTCACCCAAAAGACCCCAGGCTTCTCCTCACAGCAAATTGGTGGCAAATCCACAACAACAATAACAACAACACAAACTGCACATAAAACTCGTCTAATATACATGCATGGCCCAAAAAAAGCAGGACATTTGCTTTTCTACTTCTGCAGGATTACAGATGTTTAACCGATGTCCAACATACAGTACATTGTGGCACTAGAATTTCAGGCAGAGACACTGAGTACCACATGTGGTCAATGATATACAGTAATCCACATAGAGTGGACAGGCAGCAGGTCATAGGTTGTCATTCTATGCCAACAATGCATCCTAAATTAGGTCAGAAAGGGTTTCATCTGCAGAGATGGATTAAACATCTAAGTGGGCAGGAGATACAGAGATGAATACAAAACAGGGACGTAGAGCAGCATGAAGGTGTGTGCAAGAACATCTCTAAACGACACACACATACACACAAACACGAGCACGCAAATGTCCACAGAAAAACATGCCTAATTTAGTTACATGAATGGGGACAAACTAAGTTCGCGGACAAACTCAGTTCAGTATCTGGCGCTGGGAATAAATTTTTCAATACTACTCTCCTGCGAGCTACGGGTCAGTGCGCACACTGCTCATGCAATTGTTGAAGCGCATGCCTGGAATAGCACATCGGTTAAACCATACTTTGAATTTCTCGTAGATTTTTCCTGCGCTAAAAATGTATTCATACTTCACGGTGTATTTTCGTGTGAGTGAAACTCACTGTTTAGAGCCCTGTGTGAATGCCCCCCAGCGTGCCTGGCGGAATAAACATTCTACCTGCCTTTAACAAAATCGACCATAATTTCGACTCGAATGATATCGCAAAATGATAATGTAAATGGATTTTCTCCCCCACCAATAATACTTATGTTTGGAGATCTTTGCAGAAAGGAGAACAAACCACAAGAATGAGACTTGTCATTTTGGCAACGTGATAAATAAAGGTGTGAAGAGGTGTTTGCGTAGTCAAGGCAACGTCTCAGAGGCAAAGCTATTCAGAACCCAAGTATAGATTTCCACACAATGACCGCGTAAGCACTGTTAGAGTTTCCACAATACTCTGCAGTGCAGGGAGCCTGCGTATTCTCAAGGCTGCTGAAAATGCAGGGAGACTCGCTGTAATCTGTGCCAATATCACGAAATACTACGCTGTGGCGATGGGGGGAGAACGGGTGACAATCACTGGCTTGCGCCCTGCGTGGGGCAGGAGAACTATCAGCAGGGCCGGGTAAACTCCTCAAAGTGACATGTTGGCGCTGCACTTGGTGGGGGTATATGGACTGTGTGTGTGTGTGTGTGAGAGAGAGAAAGTGTGCCCGTACCAGTATGCATAGTTGGTATGTCCAATACTGTGATCCGTCCATACAAAATGTTTATAATAACATGCAGTATTTAACTACATAAAATTACATAAAGCCTGTTATGCTACCATGGAAACCATAACAACACCAAGGAAAAATGGTTATACCACCAGGGACACACACTAACACTGCAGAAAATGCTGTAGATGGCCATCGAAATGGAGAAATATACTATAAATTTGATATATATGTCAGCACACACAGAGATGGCCAGAATCTTGGGCTGAAACGGGAAGCAATTAGTGCTAACTGCCTTGCCAGCTCAGGGATTCAGTGATAAACCTCCAGCGGTACTGGTCGGCTGATCTGACTGCCAGGCTACTTTCCGACCAGATTGCGGATTTACCAACAGTCAGTGATGCATCACAGGGAACACTACTGGGTAATGCTGTGTTTCTGTCTGAGAGAGGGACTGCTCAAATATCACATCTACCAAGAACCTCTCCAAATCATTCTCCGTATCTCCAGATCTAGGCCAAAGTCATGGTTGCTACACCCCCAGAATAGGTGTCTTTCCCTGGGGTAATCACACAAGCTTAATCTTGATCTGCCGGTTCTCTTGGACCTGTCCGAATGCACAACGGCATCGTGATCCACAAACATGAAACGGGACATCCAGCAGAGTTCACGCCTTAGTGGGGGCTGCTGGTGAAGCGTGGGGCTGACGGTCATGATACCGGGGTGAGCGGTTCTTGTGGGTTACCGGTCCGCCATGGGATGAGGAGCCTGGGTGCAAGGTCAGTGGGTTCAAACGGTGAGCGGAAACAAGGGAAAAGCCCCCGCAGTCAGGAATGGGAATATTGAGAAGTCAGGCACTAAAAATACCTTGACTTGGATCACTGCATGTGTGGCGAGGACTTACGGCGCAATGGATTGCACTGGAAATGAAAAAATATCCACAAATGATTGACTGTATTCCCAAACGAGGGACCGTGAGAGTAGCAGCAAGAAATGCCCAACTGATACTGATACTGTGACGCAAATCTTCACGATAACCGTAGTCAGCTGATGGTTACCGACTTCTTATCGCCGCCAAGACGCCGTCACGTCTCACACGAGGCGTAGCTGGAAGCACTATGGTTTCATCATTTATCCGGTCAACAATAGAAAACAGCAGCACCCACTACACCCTGTCAAACAGCCATATCAGAATGGCAAGAGACCAAGAGGAAAGGGCTTCATTGCCAAAACGCACAGATGGGACAGACTGAAGGTTTTTCACTGAAGCTCCCTTTTTTTGTTTTTTAACCTTCCTCTTGTTGGACGTGGTGATGTTTACTATGGTTAAACCCTTGGTGATCCAATTACTAAACACATCACCTCCTGTCCTGTCGGGCACCAGAGAGAGAGACATAGACCCATCAAATACAGGGTCATGAAGGCGTGTGGCGTTTATGGTCAACATTCTCCGCACAGAGGGCGATCCTTCAACAAAAACTGTCCCAGTGCCACAGGACTGACATTAACACTGGGACAAGAGCAGTCTCTCCAGGCCGCAAGAGCAGTCCCAAGGACGACATTCACACAGCTGCAGTCGTGGAAGCCGGGCTGCACTTTTTCCCCTAACAACAGTATGCCCTCACTGAAGACCCATATTTTCCACAGATTCCACAGACCCAGAAAGAAATGTGTGTGTAATAACCACATATATCACACTGGCAGAGGTTATCAAGATGATGGGTGGCATTATGGCTGTGCTGATATCATTCACAGCCAACAAATGGACAAAAGTCAGCAGACAGTAAAGACAGGCATTATTATTGCAGTCCAAATAAACACAGGCTCACACAAACACACCCAGAAATGTTATCACCCTTTCAGGAAGACACATGCTGCCCTCTTGACCTCCGTTCTCCCTCTTCTGACATGACACAGCAGCAGGGATATTGACTTGAGACCGTGTCTCCTTCTCACTGGGTATCATTTGAAATCAATAGCAGCCAGCTTACTTCAGGCTGCATTTCGCTGAGTAAATGTACACACTGCCACCGGATTCCATGACTGTCCCATCTGGCTATCTCAAGGTGAACACACCGACGGGACACGTCGTGGATAAGAATGCCAGCAAACGGAATCAAGTGAGAAAAAGAACCGTACATTACGGACCGCGGTTCAACATCACATGGGGAATATGCCACGTGATACCTGATGAAGTGAGCCACCTCGTCTCTTGTCCTGCCATTGAGTTGAAACACTAAAGCTACTGTACCAGAGCCACCAGCTCCAGGCCGCAAGAGCAGCCTCTTTAATCTGGGACCGGTGCGATGCCCGTTGATAGGTCCTATGGGAAGCTGGGTGCATAAAGACCATCTGCCGTGGGAAGCGTTATGTTTTGGTTGCCCTTTGAGCGCATAACTGATGCTAGCAGTAGAGCGTTTAAGCACATCTATTGGTAACTTAGTCCACATTACATAACCAGATAAAGAGGGACACTACAATAGAGATTACAGATAATGTAGCGCCATGCACGAACTAGTGCAAGTTATTCCTTTCTTTGCTATTTACATGCAGTATGTCTATGACATATCACAGATGACAAGAAACAGCCTTGTGGCCTTCTGTCATTATTGACATATGGATAACACACACACAAACACACACACACACACACTAATGGTTCAGGGTATAGACTGCATGGTTAAAAGGTGTTATTCTCTATTGATACTATATCAATGTCCATATGAACACCAGGAATAGACCAGAGTCAAAACGGTAATCACAGCATGTACTGGCTCAACACCGAGTCCGAAAACACACACACATCTGTTGGGAGGGAAGATCACGTCTACTGGTGACCCCCAACCAGTGAATGTGGTACCTTAAAGCCTGATCACGGACCACCTCATCATCCACCAGCTGTGAATTTCGTCTGGGTAAAGGTGGTGGTCTAGATAAAGGTAGTGGTCTGGGTAAAGGTGGTGGTCTAGATAAAGGTAGTGGACTGGGTAAAGGTGGTGGTCTAGATGAAGGTAGTGGTCTGGGTAAAGGTGGTGGTCTACGTAAAGTTAGTGGTCTGGGTAAAGGTGGTGGTCTAGATAAAGGTAGTGGTCTGGGTAAAGGTGGTGGTCTAGATAAAGGTAGTGATCCAGATAAAGGGGGTGGTCTAGATAAAAGTGGTGGTCTAGATAAAGCTGGTGGTCTAGATAAAGGTGGTGGTCTACGTAAAGGTGGTGATCTAGAGCAAAGGTGGTGGTCTAGATAAAGGTGATGGTCTAGATAAAGTGGGTGGTCTGGATAAAGGTGGTGTTCTAGATAAAGGTGGTGGTCTGGGTAAAGGTGGTGTTCTAGATGAAGGTGGTGATCTAGGTAAAGGGGATGGTCTAGATAAAGGTGGTGGTCTAGATAAAGGTGATGGTCTAGATAAAGGTGGTGGTCTGGGTAAAGGTGGTGTTCTAGATAAAGGTGGTGGTCTGGGTAAAGGTGGTGTTCTAGGTAAAGGGGATGGTCTAGA
>JACXGJ010007104.1:0-31703 GCA_016801105.1 Esox niger | reverse complement strand
TATTGTTGTGTGGGGGTTGTGGGTGGAGTATTGTTCTCTGCGGGGTGAAGCATTTCGAACGCCAGGATTAGGGAGACTCCGGAGACCAGACTGACTGGCTGACTTACTGGGCGACTGGCCGGCTGACTGGCTGACTGACTGCCCACTCTTCAGATTCGAAAGATGATTCATTCACCCCCTGCCCCCATTGAAAGACCATTAGGTAGTCCATTTTTCAGTCTAGATATTATTTACACCATTTAACTCCCCAAACGGATTAAATGAGTTTGAATCAAGGCGATTCCTACATCGCGATTACACTGGAGTGATTGATAACAATTCAATCCAGATTGACTTGGCAGCGGGATAAGCTAAGGAGTCTCAGGACAATACTGCCAGGGCCTAAGTATTTCCCTGAGAAGAAGGCCTTCTATTGATTGTCCGACTCAGACCAAGAGTGTGAGAGACTGTACGTGTCCCAAACGTCACACTACTCACAATGTTTAAAGTGGCAAACGAAGGTACCAGGGAACACCGGACTCAGGTCAAAAGTAGAACACTATGGAGGTTGCGGGGCGTGATTTAGGAGTCAGATGCTGAGTTCTATTTATGAGCGCTGCATTCATCACAGAGCATAGTTGTGCAGCTTTGCGGTTCATATCAATGGTTTCTCTTTTTTTCACGTGTTGATTTATGTCCCTGTCAGTTTTCAGAAAACCACATTTCCCCAGACTAAAGGAACCATCTTCCCCAGATCAGACTGTCGCATGCAGCCATTTTCCAACATCCCTTCATTCTGACACAGCAGGGGCCAGATTGACAGTAGGAAGAAGCATCCAGGGTTCTTGGTTGTATGTGTGTGTGTGTGGATTTCGTATATATCCTGAAGTATTGTGGAGGTGTCAGATCCAGCCTGCTAATAGCTGGGAGTCTATGGATGTCCTGGGTACGGAGGCGCGGAGGCGCAGGGCTGGAGACGACCCTGTGGCCAGGCAAGTGTGAAAAAGCAATTTAAAATGGACGCCATCCCGCTGAGTGTGGACAGCTTCACCCGAGGAGGCGCTCAACCAACGGAGAGAACCGGGCCCAGAGGAGCGGAGAGGGAGGACACCTCACCATAGCAGCAGTCAAGCACGGAGCTCCTTCGGCGCATCAACCATCAGATATGAACAGTCAATATTGAGGAAGAGGAAGCAGCTGAACATCAACTCATTAGCATTTCTTCTGCGACTGAAGCAACAATACCACTGAAAACGATCTGCTCTGGCCTTGAGGGGCAGTCGAGGAGCAGGACTGGGCTGAGAGGAGCAGGACTGGGCTAAGAGGAGAACTGGGCTAAGAGGAGCATGGCAGGTCCAAGGAGTAGGGAAGCAATACCCCATCTGGCTGATTGTAATCAAGCATCATGAACAAGAATTCATCCATCACATCATCCATCTCTGTATCCACCGATCCATCATTCATCCATCCATCCATCATCCATCTCATCATCCATCCATCATTCACCCATCTCATCACCCATCCATCCATCATCCATCCATCTCATCATCTATCTCATCATCCATCCATCATCCATCCATCCATCATCCATCCGTCCATCATCCATCCGTCCATCATCCATCCATCCATCATCCATTCATCCATTCATCTCTTCATCCATGTCCAATCACATTTTTTATCCAATGTATCTTTTGGTCCACCCAGCTCTTTTTCTATCCATCCCTTTTTTTCCGTCAGTTGTTCAGTACAGAAAGATAAGCAGTTTCCTGTCAGCATAATATTATCTGCTAGTGTGTGCATGTTTGTGAGTTTGATCATGTGTGTGTGTTGGCGTGTGATGGCAACTTCCGGTCAGAGTAATGGATTTTCAATGGACAATGATATAAACAGAGGATGTTTGCAAGTGGGCTGTTTTTCCATTACAGTGAATCCATAAGGAACGATTAATGCCAGTGGTTTTGTGAGATTGATCAAGAGGCACCAATGCCTGAAAGCCATCTAGTTGAGCTAGTTACTAACCCATGCAAATAAGGCTAAAGTAAAATTCTGTTCACGTTTGATCGTCCTAATGAATATTTAGCCTCTGGTGTCAACATTCCTTCACTGCAAGCATTCTATCAGTCAATGAATCAAGTTTATTTTCTAATGATTTTGACACTGGCACTGGTCACCCAATTATTATACAGATACTCAGGCTAAAACCTTCAACCGCAACAGATAAGACGTCTTGAGTGCATTGCTGTGGAATACGTCCAGCGAGATAGGGAGAGAACAATAACAACGCTGGACTTTGTTTCTGAACGCTGAGGGATAAATTAAGTGATTTCGTCTACAGCAAATGACTAGAAGGCGGCCATTTTGCCTATAAGGGTCTTCCTTCCTGAAAATGATTGCCAAAGAGAGACTGGCCAAGTGGCCAGACAAAAGCATAGTAATTCACAGTGTGTCAGTTACCAAGGTGCTGGTGTCACTGAGAACTGAGACAACCCTGCACACTGAGACAAGTTCAATTAGAGCCGTAACACTGACGGGATCCTGGAGAAGACCCAGCATTACAATTACACTTAGAGAAAGATAGAGAGAGGGAAAGAAAGGAGGAGAAGGAGCGAAGAGAGAGACAGAGAGCCGGAAGGCAGAGACAGGATTAAGGGAAGAGAGGGAGGGGAGAGGAGATAGAGTGAGGACAGCACTAGACAGAGCAAGGTGGAGAGGGAGGGGAGACAAAGACAAAGAGAGCGGCAGAGAGACAGAAAGAGATGGACAGAAAGAGTGGGGAGAGAGATACGGAGATAAACTGAAAAAGAGACTGAGGTAGGGAGAAGTTGGGGGCCTCTCCGATCGTCACCCGATTCCACTCAAGTTTGTTGTGGAAGATGGTTCTTTAGTGGCTCCATCTCCAAACCACTTGAGGGATCATTTACCTGGGGAAACAGAGCTCACCAGATGGTGCTAAGGTACTGTTTTTGCCCCACATGAATATTCATGAGGTGGGTGGAGGGTCGCCGGGACGGCCAGCATTAATTTCGTAATGACAGAATCGATCCGGAGAGGCACTTAGCGCTACATTACGGATGCCAGGCACATATGAGTTTGAGATTTGGTTCAAAGCACCGTTATACATCACGGCATGCAGTCAGCGAGCCTCCAGTTGTCCTGTAAGAGCTGAGGGGCGGGTAGGTGGATGGGCTTCGCTACGAGCCCCTAACAATAAATGATAGATCACCCGGCTAAATATTCACAATACAGCTAATGTCATTTGAGCATCCTGGAGAGGATTGATTTCCACTGATAGGACTGACATTACGTATTGGCCAGTAGTGAAAGGTTGTCTTGACTTTTAGCTAAATGGACCCCGTCATGTCCAGCAGCAGTCTCTTTAACCATCAGCCCTATCCTTGCCACTCCTTGTCATTGCCAGAGACTCTGGCCTTTCTCAGCGTTCAATATGCAGCTGGGGCTCACTAATGAATGCTCAAATTTCGAAGACTGAAGAAAGGTCAGATTCTTTGGCAGGTGACATGGAGTACAAAATGTGGAATGTAACCTAAAGAGAAACTTGTACACAGGCTAAAGATACCAGTATCCAGGCTAAAGAGACTGGCAACCAAACTAAAGAGACCAGTATCCAGGCTAAAGAGACTGGTACCCAAACTAAAGAGACCTGTATCCAGGCTAAAGAGACTGGTACCCAAACTAAAGAGACCTGAATCCAGGCAAGAGACTGGTATCCAAACTAAAGAAACTTGAATCCAAGCTAAAGTGACGGCGACCCTAGCTGAAGAGACCAGAACCCAGGCCTCAGGGACAGGTACCCTGACTAAAGCAACTGGTGCCCAGGCTAAAGAGACTGGTACCCAGGCTAAAGAGACCAGTACCCAGGCCGAAGGGACAGTCAGAGGCTGGTAGAATTCACACACATACACACACACACACACACACACACACACACACACACACACACACACACACACACACACACACACACACACACACACACACACACACAGAAATGGTTACACCCACAATAACAGTTTCAATAGAACTGGACGGAAATCCCTGGCTTGTCTTCGTTACATAGTACAGAATAGGGAGAGACCAAAATGAAGAGGAGAAGAGACGGACTGAGACAGGCTATGTGCGTGTGGCTTTGTGTGCGTGTGTGGGTGTGTGTGCGTGTGTGTGTGTGTGTGTGTGTGTGTGTGCATGTGTGTGTGTGGCTTTGTACACATGTAAGTATGTGAGAGTGATTGAATCCTGTTAAAATCCTATCTATCTAACAATTCCTTTCCTGAAATCTGGTTAGTCTAATCTGGAATTGTCTAATGGGACTAAGATTAGCACGGTCCTACTGTTGGCAGCATCGTTTCCTGCACCCCCTTTCAGGCGTCCTGATTCAAATCAAACGCTGGAGACCAAAAGGAAGGCCAAGCTAATTAACTCTATCAAAGCACAGATACGTTTATCAGACCCAAGACAGTGTACACAGAATATTGTCTTGCCTATTCCAGCATATTCCTTCAGACACTACCTGGGTCCAGCCAAGTCCACAGAAACACGGATCCTAACATGGCCTGCCTGCCCTCCATGTATCCATTTCTATACATTGTATTCATATACACACGGGAGAAGGTACCTTCCTTATTTTCTGAAGTGCAAACGGAGAACGAGCACAAAACTGTTTCCAGTGACGGTCCAGTGTTCAGACATGCTAACCCGTTAGAGTGATAGGGCACATCTGTCAACATTAGCCCGAATTAGCTCATGTTTTTCAGTGAATACAAAACACAAAGCTCATCTACATTCCCTGTGGCGACAGGTAAAATTCTCAGCGACAAATGAGGACCCTACGAAATTCTGCGAAGGAGTTCAAGAGTATTCAAGGGAGGTCAGATTACTGTGAGGAAGCGGACTTCAGAAGCCAACCAGGGACCCTCTGTGTTATTTGATCCTGTCAGCACACCTCCTCCGGTCTCAGAAGCCAGTCCGTCCATCTGGGCCTTGGAGGCGTGCGTGTGTACACAACGAAACCTGGCAGGCTGTCTTTGACACACCGCGGACCCATCTCGAACACCACCCCGACGCCTCTCGGACACGCTAACATCATTAGCATCTAAAACACTCTCCGGGGTCCAGTTGTACATATTTGCCTAAGTGGACAGGAGCTAGGGCTGATGTGACATGACATGAGCCCATTCAGGGATGATGATGTCACAACATTAGCCCAGTCCAATCGGTCTCTCACTGTCAGAGTTGGTTATAAGTAGTGTGATTTCCGATGCTATTCATAATAGCGTCGCAGCTTGAAGGGGCACAGATTGCTATTATCACTCTTCTTATCACCAGGTGAAATTCTATTATCACAGTGCTTATCACCAGGTGAAATTCTATTGCCTATGTTCTTATAACCAGGTTAAATTCTCTTGCCACTGTTCTTATTACCAGGTTAAATTCTATTGCCACTGTGCTCATTACCAGGTGAAATTCTATTGCCACTGTACTTATTAACAGTTGAAATTCTATTGCCACTGTGCAAATAACTGGGTGAGATTCTATTGCCACAGTGATTATAACCAGATACAATTCTATTATCACAGTGCTTATCACCAGGTGAAATTCAATTGCCACAGTGCTTATTGCCAACAATATTCAATCTGAAAGGTGAATTCAAATGTTAATAGGGTAGGAGCTCGGTCCTGTTTAACATACAGTGATCAAGAGGTGCTTTGTTATTCAAGGTAGACAACCTTCACGGCTCTAGTGGCACTCGAACACAAAGCCTCTGGGATGGTGGGCTTGCCTCGCCGCGGTAGCTGAAGTAGCTAGCAGAGTTCGCGGCAGACATCGTCGGCATAACTCATTTCAGGAGAACTCGTTCTGCAGTCTGCCCACTTCCCCAAATGAAAGGTCAAGCGCTAACCTCGTCCGCTGACGGATCGCTCTCTAACACCGTCGCATTGTTGAACCTGAGTTAAGCGCTGTTGTTGCATTAGCCATCCATCACGCAGGCAGAAACCTGCAGCGTCTCTCGTTCTGAAGGATGACGGCTCGCCGCCACGCAATCGCTCAACTGGCAGCATCCGCAACACTCGCATCATCATCATCCACGGGACGGAGCTTCCTCTGGTGCAGATACCCTGCCGAACCCAGACCCGGCCCAAGTCTCTAACAGACCAGTGACAGATGTTCACCTCAACAAATAGTCTAGGTCAAATGCAATGTTCAATATGGGCAGCCGAGCAGTCCGGAAAAGATACACATTAAGTAAAACTAACCTGTGCCGGAACGTATTAGCTGTTTAATTTGCTATGTATTTTAATGGGTTACATAGATTTTGGAATGTATCTGTAATGCATACTTTTGCACAAGGAATATATTATTTGATTTCTCATTTAAAAATATATGGCCAGGTTTCTTTCTGTACTCTATTGGCGGGAGTTGTACATATATTTAAGTGAACTTAAAGGGTCCAACTTATTCAAGGACTCAGAGCAAACACCCTCCCACTCGAACACCATAGAACCATCCAGAACACATCCATAAACCGAACCAGGCACTCTCTGCAATTAACTACACGAGTTCTGTTCACGGTTGAAATGACTCCTTTTGTATCTGGACTTAGTCATGCAAGTTGTCTGTTAATATTTAAGCACTACGAAGCTGTTTAACATGAACACGTTATCATTCATTCATCACAGTCAGTTGCTAATGGTCTTCCTTATGTGCAGGGAGCGCTGGTCGGGTTGGGAGAGGCGCACGCACGCACGAACCCACACACACACAAAGCACTCCCAGGGACTTAGTGTGTGTGTGTGTGCGTGCGTGCGTGCGTGCGTGCGTGCGTGCGTGTGTGCGTGTGTGTGCGTGCATTGACTACTGTTCCGCGGTGATTTGGCTTGACTCAGCAGAGAGCTTTCGTGAGGAACAGATGTTCAGGTCATAGTTCACAGGAGTGAATTCATTGCAAGTAGCCCATCGCTCTGTGCTTGTTAATGCGTTTCTGTGTCGTGTCGTTCTCTAATGTGTTGTGCTGAGCTTCGCTGTGTTGTGTTGTGCAGTACTTTACTGTGTTGTGTAGTGCTGAACTGTGCTGTGTTGAGCTGTGCTGTCTTGTACTGTGTTGTGCTTACCTGTGTCATGCTGTACTGTGTTGTGATGCGCTGAGCTGTGTCATGTCGTGCTGTACTGTGCTGTGTTGTGCTGAGCTGAGGCGTGTTGCTCTGAGCTGTGTTGTGTTGTGCTGTGCTGCATCTTGAAGTGTTGTGGTGTGTTAAGCGGTGCTGTTCTGAGATGCTAGGTTGCAATGTGGAAAACTGAAGAAGGAAGTAGCTTTGGGGTTTTGTTAAGTAGGATGGACAAGACTTGGTTGGTCAAGAACCCCTTCAACTGTGTCTCGTTCTAATCAGTCGAGTCCGCATCCTTGGTTTGGAGAGCGTATCGGATGATGCCAACCAAAGCTTAGGACTCTTCAGCCGGGCTCTCAATCGCATCTCACAGGTCTGTTGCTCTTGGCTTCGGGACATTTTTTGTTAATCAGTCAGTAAGTCTCCAGCCCAAAAAGTTCAATTTTTTTTCACCCCAGAGTTCACTTGAAAGAGGACTGAGATTGGTTCTTTTAAAGAGGATTATACTCAGTAGGAGCCAGTTAGTAAGTTACCAAGACAGTTTGGCTGCCTCCTCGCAACCTTTCCCTTCATCACAAACGAAGGGCGTCGTAATCGCTCTCTGCTGAAACACGGCTAAAGCATCACGTTGAAAAGGCTGTGCCTGGGAGAACGTCCTGGATGAGAGAGCAGCATGATGACAAACAAACCGGCGCGATTTGCATCACAGCAAACACGTTTTGAACTTCAGTTCTCCCCACGCCCGGGGTGGTTGCAATGAAACGAGGGGGTTCACATTGACAGGGGGTCGTGGAAAGGTAGTCAAACAGATGCCGTGTCAGAGACCTCTTTCGAGACGTCACTTCATTTCTAAACACCTGTATGTGGTATCCTGGCTGCCCCACCCTCCACATGGTGACACACTCCAGGAGAGTGGTACTGATTGGGTTGGGGGGTTATCTTAATTGGGTTAAACCAAGCGACCCTGTGGTTTATTGAGACAGTGTAATTATCCCTGATCATCATTGTCCCTTATACTGTCCCTGAGAGGGATACAAGCCCGGTGTTATCAGCCCTGCGTGTCGGACGCTTTGTCTTCACTGCTTTGTTGAGAACACACATAGTAATTCTGTCCCAGATGTGGCTGCGCACACGAGCACGCACACACGCGCGCACGCACGCACGCACGGACACGCACAAGCACGCACAAGCACGCGCACGCACGCACGCACAGACACGCGGAAGCACGCAAACACAGACGCGCACACGCACAAGCACGCACACACGCAAGCACGCACGCGCACAGACGCGCACAGACGCGCACAGACGCGCACAGACACACTCACACGCGCACACAAATCAGACATTCACTTGAGGCTGACAACACAGCTTCTCTCCGACAGCACATCAGAGGAGTCCTATCCCGAAGTGGAGCCCATTCACAACATTTAGTGCGCGTCTTGGGGGTTCAAGCGACTGGGGTGCGATTTGAGACGCAGCTCATTTGCGATAGTGCACTTGACCAGGAAGAAACCCTGCCTAGGCATATTCCCTCGTCAGGCCATTGTGACGTGTTATTGACAGGTACAATGGAAAGGCCTATCGGGTGAGCTCCGGTGGGAGAGGAGCATAGACTACAGGGGGCATCACGCGCTCTATTTCCTTTATTGCTTTCTTCCGCATGCATTTTAAGAAACGTCTCCCTCTGAGAGCAGTAAACAAAATAAGTGCCAGAAGTGAAACATTTTTTAATATAGTTTCATTATTGTGTCCTAATATACATTCTAGACGGGAATCTAACGATGATCTCTTTCACCTCATTCTTGCACTCCCTCAACGTCATCCTAGCTTCCTCCTGCCTCTATTGTCCCTAAACTGTAATTCCTTTCACCGCTCTCTCTCCTGTCTCTCTCTCTCCTGTCTCTCTCTCTCCTGTCTCTCTCCTCCCTGTCCCTCCCTCTCTGTGTCTCTCCCCCGCTCCCCCTCTCTCCCCCTCTCTCTCCCTCTCCCTCTCTCTCTCCCTCTCCCCCCCCCGTCTCTCCCTCCATTTCTACCCCTAGGGACGGAGAGTGCTGACCAGATGAAAGAGAGCCAGCTGCCCAGCCATGCCCTCCTTGGTGTGGCTGTGAAGTCATAGAGACACAGGGTGACAGCACAGGCCCTGAGGAGGGGGGAGGTGACAGCAGAAACCCAACAATGGAGGGCCAAGTGACAAGAGCCAGTGGTGGGTGTTGAACACATGGAGCGAGAAATAGAGAGGACATTAAAAATAATCCCAGCGTTGAGGAGCAGGATGCGGAGGACTACAGAGTTAGGGCTAATGTCTGGACTTAAATAAACCCCAACCCCAAATCCTAACACTTAACCCCAACCCTAACCTAAAATCATGGCACTAAAACCCCAACCCTAATTCCAATTCATAGCACAACCTCAGCCACATATTCAAACTTGCCGAAAAGAAAGTTTTATCAAATGTAATTTGTCGCGTTACCAGACTAGCAGATGTTGTGACAGGTGTAGTGAAATGCTTGAGTGATTACCTCCAGGAATGCAGAGGAATGGCACACAAGAAATCAAAGTCAAAATAATGAAATTGAACTACCATTTTTACAAGGCGTTATGATGAAAACATTTTTTTGACAGATGTATGCACTACCTGAGGTAATGTCAATAACGTATAATTTGCCGAGTCTTAAACCAAAAGTTTCTAGATCGTTCTCAACCAGGCAACGGTGAAAAACTATTGTTCTGTCCTTGAGCGGGGCGGTTCATTCAACTCCTTAGCTCTCGGTTGTCAAAGTTGGCTGGGCCTTGTGAGCAAATGACAACTAAGATAATGTAATTCTAACCTCTGTGGAAAGAAGGACTGTGCACCTGCTACATCAGAGCGACTCACGGAGGAAACAAATAGGGAGTGTGAACAGCGGACAATACAAAGCTAAAACTGACTTTCAGAATTGACTTACAGAGGACACGGCTGACATCCACACAGGCGTCATACTCAGTTTCCTTTTCTCGCCAAAAGATTGGCAAACGTTCCCTGACGTAGCCTTTTCCCCAACGCGGTTCCATGGCGTTTCCACTGTTTGAGTCGAGTTCCATTAACCGCCCCATCGCAAATATGTATTACAACTGATAAAAATATCCCTCGGAAATGCGAGTTATAAAAACTGTCGGTCTCATTAAGGTATTTAAAAAAAAGAAAAATCTCATATCGGCAGTGAGTTCAAATCCCAGTTGTGCTACACCAGTCAATGCTCCGTGGCCTATTGCTTATATTAATGAATCTTCAGAGATGTATTCGGACATTATAGAAGAAAAAGCACAGGACTAACCAGTTAACAGGACAAACTCCCAAATTTATTTGGCACACAGTCAGCAGCTTAAAGCAACAATTTTCCAGTGATGCCGCTGACACCTGGCCACGCCCACTCAGGGGACAAACCAGTCACGGAGAAGGTCAGTCGTAGTTGAAATTCATCCCTCATCGCAGACGGGGCATCTGGGATTTTGGGGATGAGGGGAGAGCGGGAGAAGATGGAGGAATAGGAGAGGTAGACCGCGAAAACGGCCCAAGAGAGCGCAGGCCTCAGTCTCCTCATCCCGCCCTCCCCCCCCACCCCATAGAAACATGGAGCTCAATGTCACAGCATTGATTCAGTGTCTGTCTTCTCAGCTGACATGTGACAGGAGTGATTTATGTCTCTTGGTGACTACTGTGTCTGAGAAATATGAAAACGTTACATTGCTCTGGTTGCTCAGTACTGTTCAGACGCAACTCCACCAGCCTTTACTACACAACATCCAACATGCAGACACACACATTATGAAATGCGCACCCCCATGTTCAAATACACAAACACACACTGTGTAAAACATACAGACACTGCATACTCTCACAAATCCACCACGAGAAAATATACATACACACGGCATTTTCTTCCAAATCAGTGTATATTTGTAAATGTCAGACTTCTATGTCCTATACATATCACATTGAGACTCATTTCCCTGAGTATGTTTGCCACGTGTCATAACTGAAAATGAGTGTCCTAGCATGTATTTCCCACAGTGCCTGAGTAACCCCTCAGAGCGTGCACTCATTGCCATGGCATCAACCACTGTTGATGGCGGTACTGAACCAATCAGGGTAAAGTGCAGTGTTCAAGGGAAAACAAATCATTTGTTTTTATATTGTTGGCTGCGGGATTTGAACTAACAAGCGTTTGGTTACAGCCCAACTCTTGAAGCGCTTGTCTAGTTCGTCCCACCTTGCCACCACCACAGACCAAGTGAAAACATCAGTCCAGTGACGGACTACACAGAACACACCTGGTCTTCCAAGTCTTGTAACCAGTTCTAAGCCTTTCCTGAAACTGGTTTAGAACATATTGTATTACGCGACAAACTGGCCAAAACAGATGTTTCATTATGATTAAGCGTAAACTTTCTGGGTTCCCCAAAAAAACATATTTTAATGACATGGCCTCCTATTCTTTCTATGCTATAGGTAACATTTCCATCTGTCTATCTGTCAAAATGTTTCCCAGACAATGTTTTTCATTGAGTTACCGCTTGGGGCCATCTACCCACTATACATTTTCTGGAGAGTTTGAAACAGTTAACCTTTATTTCATAAAAAAAAAAAAAAGAAGCTATTTGGTAATAAGCAGTATGACGGTTCCATCTATGGCATGTTTTCAGTCGTATAGAATGCAATACATGGCGGCTGTCCTATAAAGTCAGCTTAAGGCAAGATAATATAGACGTGAATCAGAATGGTATCACCAAGTACTGGGGATGTTGTTTATTCCCCTCCTCTAGTCCAATTCCAGTCCCACTCCCTGGTCCCTAGCGTTGATGTTTGTGAGTCCCTGCGGTCCAACCAATTAAATCCTTTCTAAAATCGGTTGCACAGTTGCAAACTGTAAAAATATTTGGAAATTGGATAACACATGAAGTCCCTACTTTTAATTACGTGGCAAAGTAATTAAAACCGAGACGTCAGCCCGTGCCGCGTCTGAGACCAGGCCTCAAGAGTAATACGCCACCAATACAGAAAGGTTACCCTCAGCGTAGATCAGAACATTACAGCGGGCTAGCAGGTGGCACTGGGTGTTGATCGGATGTGTTCAGTCGTGTGTTTAATAGGTTTCTCCTAGTGCCCGCCCACTTTCCCTGAACATCGGATAATTGGTGCAGAATTCCGCGGCGGCTGATACTCGACAAGTCGGCCTCACGACCCCCAGGAGACGGCATGGCACGGATTACGCTGTCTAACAGCTTGAATTGCTCCGGCCGTGCGGAGTGAGCACAACTGTGGCTCATTCGACAGTGCCTGGTATTGCAAAGTCAGGGATGTGGGTTCTGGAAGGGTCATCCGCTAATGTTAATAGTCCTGGATAAAAGCATTGGCTCGGTGACATGTACAGTGATTCAGAAAGACACAAACAGCATTCAGAATTGTCTAAGCTGCTTCTATCTCACAGCCCGCTCTCTACTCTCCATTACAGCATCTGTATTTGTTCCAAAACCCTGGGCCAAGTCTGTGAAGTTCTACACTCATTTCAAGTAGATAATTACTCAGTGTATTTCCGAGTTTTTTGCCGCCGTCGTAAATTAACATGTTTGTCAGCAGGTGTCCTTGCGATAGTCTTCCTCAAACATTAGGAAGCTGATCCTAAGAATCTGTGTAGAAACTAGATAACGTTTCCTCAGCTGGTTTCATCAACACCTCTCATTGCCAGACTGCTACCCCCTGGAGTCCATTTTGGCAGGCGATGCTAAACTGCTAATACTGGTGGCCCTATAAATCTAGCAAGCGGTACAAGCCATCCAGTTTCTACACTCACTTAGACGGTGTTTTCATTCCATTTTAAATAGATGTACGTACATTGATCTTGACAGTTAAACGTGAGGAAGACAAGCTGCCACTGTGATGTGAACTAATGGGGATTGAAATTAACCAATAAACCTGATACGGTTTAAATTCCTGAGCACTCCGCACATGCCCGAGTTCACCCCAGAGAACTTCGATCCCATTCAGGTGGCTATAACATTACACCATGAAACATTAGAGCTTCCTTTAACACACAGAAACAAAGGGCCTCTCTCCATTCCGTTCTCCACGCAACCCGATTGGGTAAATTTATACCACCTGACAATGTTACATTAGCCGGGTAATCCTAGCACTGAGCTGTCTGCTTCCGGCCATCACGTACAATCTTAATCAACAACTTCCCTGGCACTGCTCCATCCTGTGGCCTACACAGAGCTGTTGTATTGGCGCCAAGGGACCTTCGTATTGGCTGAAATATTTCTGCTAATTGATGCAGAATCTAAGGTTCTGGTTGACCACTGTGCCCTAACCAGGGAACAGGGAGCTATCTGGGATGCAGACATAGTGTTCACGACCTGGAAGAGGAACAGCTGGATGGAGGAGATGGATGTGGTGAGGAGTTCTAAATCTGGAGACAGTTATTGAGAATGGAGCGCGCGGCAGAAAGACACTGATTCATTTTAAAGAGCTCCAATTACTGTTCAATGAGACGCCCCGTTTTTTCCCGGATATCTGCCGAGCCCTGGGAGTGGGGTAATGGCGTTTAGCTGCCGGCTTTGGCTAAACTATCCATCTCAAGGCTGGTAGAACGTGTGGCAGCCACAACTCAGTAAGAGAACACCAGCACAGCGTATATAAGGTGTGGGATTCCCGTTTAGAGATGCTGTCTGGGATTTTTGCATTAACCAAATATTATTTTTTAAACCATCCCAGTTTGGCCTGGATGCGTAATATGGTGTTTCTATGTACTATAAACACAGATTCACTATAAGAGCCCAATTAGGCCTTTAATTCAACATGGGGCACATATCGGCGCACGCAACACAATTGACTGGGACCCTTCTTGGCACGACAGTGCCACTTTTACCACCAGTGGCCAAAATTCCCAAACTACAATCTTTAATAGAGAACGCACAACCTCAGGTGAGTTGATGACATCATCATCTCAGGTGCCACTCTGGCTCCTCTGAGTAGGGAACTTAACCCCGTAAGTGGCCATCAGGCACAGCAAGGGGCTACCCCCTACCAGTCCATCCTGTTGGTGTGTGTGTGTGTGTGTGTGTGTGTGTGTGTGTGTGTGTGAACCAGGTTTTACTATACATGTTGGAACCAGAAGTGTCCACAGTGATTGTAAAATCTGACTATTGGTTACCTTCAAAGTGTTTTAGCCAGCATAAGGGGTTTTAAGCAATCAAGTTAACTTTAGGGATTAACATTACAGGTTGGTTTGCTTACGGTTACGATTAGGGTAAGGATGGGATAAGATACGAGATTAGGCGACAGTAAAATAGGGGATGGAAATTATAAGGGTAAGGTTGAAGTAAGATCTAGGACTAGAGGATTCTCCTAGGCCACTGCTTCTCAAGAGCTCATCCTGCACATTTGTTTAATGAAAAAATGTAATACTTGTACTTAAAAAAAACTACAAATGTCAAATTTGAGGGGATTGTGTATGTTTCCATCTTGTATGGACTAAAAGAATTCTTCTGTGATTTGGAAACTCACTTGTGTTTGAGTATTGTGTTTCAATGTTCTGCATCGTTACACATGGTATCTGCTGACATTCATCTTTCAAGACACTTCGGTTTTATCAAGTCTAGTCAGAGAGAAATGCGAACATTTGCTTTCTCATTTTTCCTTTCTCCTATGCACTGAAATGGTCACGAGCCATAGTTTCACAACTCTTTATAAATCACTTACAGTGCTGCTAAGTATATCTGGGCAAAATAACCTAATCAATTATTCAGTGAAATGTTTTTATGCAATAAAGTAACAAATAAACTTGGATATGTCGTTTTCCATGAATATTTAATTTGAAGTTTATTCCATTCCAACAGTGTTTTTTTACTTTGGTGTTGCAGTACTCAAATCACAAACATTTTAAAAACTAGAGCATCAGTTGCACTAAAACAAAGTGCAAGACCGGACTAAATGTTCAATGGACAGTATCATTTTCCATTGATGGGCAGCTTCCCGGGACAGATTCATCTTAGTTCTGGATTAAAATGCAAGCAACATTTTTTATGTAAATAAAAAATTCTGTGTTGTTGAGAACTAGGCTTGATTTTGTTCAGGAAGCCAATCCCACTTCTGGTTCGATGCTTCCTGGAAGCCTTCCCACTTCTGGTTCAATGCTTTCTGGAAGCCATCCCACTTCTGGTTTGATGCTTCCTAGAAGCCATCCTACTTCTGGTTCGGTACTTCCTGGAAGCCATCCCACTTCTGGTTAGATGCTTCCTGCAATTTGTTGTACTGCACTTGTACTGTTCAATGACAATAAAGTTGAATCTAATCTAATTATAAGGTTACATGTTTATTAAGAAGTGTACCCAGTCAGATGACCAGCAGGTCCCCTCTAGAAACAGAAGTAAAGTTCAGCTCTCTGTGTGACGACCAGAAACAGACAACTATCTGCAAGAGAGCAGGATAACACGAAGTACTGATTGTCAAATAATATAAATGTACCCGTTTGAGCTGCATGGAAAATGGAATAGAACGGATGCTACTGTGTTTAAAGGAAGTTCTAGTGTTTCACAGTGTAATGGTAAACTGACCTGTACGTGAGTCAAGTTCTCTGGGGTGACATCGAAGATGCACAGAGTTGTCAGGAATTCAAGGTTTATCTGGATCCCCAAAAGGGACCTGTTTTGTATCTGTTTGGTTCCAAGAAAACCCGTAAGTTACAACAAAAAACAGCGGTCATGAAGAGGAATAGGCAGTGGCAATTCAGGCAAAACAAGCGAAAGAGACTTGAGTGCCAGTCAGGTATCAGCCCCTAGGATCAGCTGGGATCTCTCCACAGCCCCAGCCAGGTATCAGACGCTAGGATCAGCTGGGATCTCTACATAGCCCCAGCCAGGTATCAGACGCTAGGATCAGCTGGGATCTCTCCACAGCCCCAGCCAGGTATCAGCCGCTAGGATCAGCTGGGATCTCTCCACAGCCCCAGCCAGGTACCAGCCCCTAAGATCAGCAAGGATCTCTCCACCACCCCTAAGATCAGCAAGGATCTCTCCACACCCCCTAAGATCAGCTGGGATCTCTCCACAGCCCCAGCCAGGTACCAGCCCCTAGGATCAGCAAGGATCTCTCCACAGCCCCTAAGATCAGCAAGGATCTCTCCACAGCCCCTAAGATCAGTTGGGATCTCTCCACAGCCCCAGTCAGGTACCAGCCCCTCAGATCAGCAAAGATCTCTCCACAGCCCCTAGGATCAGCAAGGATCTCTCCACAGCCCCTAAGATCAGCAGATTTCTTCACAGCCCCAGCTAGGTACCAGCCCCTAGGTTCAGAAAGGACTTAAGGACCAGCAAGAAAACAGTCCACAGTCCGAGCCAGATACCACACTCTGGGTTTAGCAGGGGACATGTGCTGAGTCCCAGCCAATTACCAGCCTTAAGATTCAGCAGGGACATGTCCTGAGCCTCAGCCAGCTAACAGACTGTGGGATAAGCAGAGGGCCCCTGAGTTAGTTAAGCACACAAAGAATGAAGGTATTGCAAGGCCAAATTAATATACAGGTGACATGAAGCAGAACTTGAAAATAAAAGCAAATAAGAGAAAGGGGACGGTGAGGGAAAAGGGAGCACAGGGCCCTTGAGTATGATTGAGAGAGACAGAGAGAGAAGGGAAAAAGAGATAGAGACATAGAGAAAGAAAGAACTGAGGGGGCAGCGAGAGAGATGTGAAAAAGAGCAAATGGCCATAATAGAAAAAAGAGAAGAGAGGGAAGAAGAGAGATGCCATTCAGCAAATGTTTCCCCCCACAGCCTCTCTCACATTCCCTCCATCCCACTTACAGTAGGACATTGTGCAGGCAGGAGCCCCCCGCTGCGCTTCCATTGGACATCACCGCTCTTAATCCAAACAGTGACACTCAGTCCAAGCTCTGCACTGGTTTGTCTCCCGTCCTTCAAAGGCCTCGCCATCTCAGCGGACAAGAGCTCAGTGTGAAGTGGCGAGGCAGCAGGCCCTCTCCGGCACCAGACTTCACACAGGCTTCCAGCCCTGTTCCGAGTGGAGAGGGGTCAACTGGTATAGCATCGAGGACACCAGAGGTCAAATCCCCTGCAAACCCGAGGGCTGTGTGGGTCTCCAACCTCCCCATTCCAGCCCAAACAGGCTGGCAAAAACACAAACAAACTCGACACAGACAAAGCAAGTGGCCTTTGCGGCACGGCCCATTCAGAACTGGTTTCACATCATTTCATATTATCTATTGTACATAAGGAGCAATAGCAGAAGTACAAAGCCTGCTGATGCCATCTCATTGGTGGAAGGATGTTCCTGCCCATTAAGAATATGCAAACACAGTGTACCATATTCAAGATTTGAACAAGCTTTTAGTATAAGTGGGGTATATTTTTAGTATCTTATTACTTCATAAAGTATTTTCAACTTTAAATATTTGAGGGATGATGTGCCCGTATGAAAAATGTTTTAACCTATTCATACAAATGTCACTTAAGTATAATCCACACAACAATACATATTTCCGACTGCTACAGAATTCTTCCAGCAACCTTTCTGTCGCTGTTCTCATGCTACAGGCTAGCCTGTCTCCTCCTCATCATCATCGTAATCATCCGTAAACACGTAGACAAACAGCACACGCATCGCCAACAGACATCCGGTTTCACTTCCATGCCGCGTGAAGCCGTGCCAGGCACACATACGCACGCACCAGTATGTCCACGCGCCTCAGATTCCCGTCCAGATATGACAACATGCACACGGTCAGATTCTGCGGGAACACAGAGTCACCTCGCATCGCATTAGGTCTCTGACCCCAAAACACTGTACGGCGCGGCAGACGCCGGGAAGCCGAGCGGCGTTCTCGCTGACTCGCGTGAAGGAAGGGATGTGACATCTGCAAACACCCCGAAGCAACATGAGGGTATGGTCCGCCGACGGTGGTGACCCGACGACGCGAGAGACAGTGATTTCGGCGTTGACACCAAGTCTCGACCGCGGAGGGCCCAGCTCGACTGCCACACCGCAACCGGCGGAGCAGAGAAAGAAGCCCGCAGCATCCGCGGGTTACAAATGTTCACAGTTATAAAGTCAGTAAGATTACGGTCGTATGATTGACATTCGCGCCGTGCAACTCACTAACATTTATCTAAGACAGAAAAGGCGTCTGTTGGAATTGGAAAGTGACAGACAATATTGGAAAAGCATTTCACTGCATGACCTTTCTTACCAACAGGAGGGGATCACGAAGGGCAGATGGTAGATAACGGTGTAAGTCAATTTTCTGTAGATATGGGAACGTGTGGGAGACAACACAGTGGCTTTATCGTATTCTGGAAATGTCACCACTAAAGACAGACAGGATTCCTCTGGTAGAGACGTCTGCAGGTGCAGGCTGGAATACATGGGTTATTTTGTGTTGTGTGGTGTCTGCCGTGTGGTGTCTACAAGGTTCATCACATTACATGTCCTTAACTAATCACCCGTTCAGCTCAGACATCTCTACAACAGTGTACAATACAAAGGACAAAACGCACTGGAAGCCTAAACCTGTGAGAAAGCCCTGGTAGATCGTCGATCTGTTCACGGCATTTTTCCACTCAATGCCCCTCTTGTGTTATGTCAACGTTCAGACGGGCATGATAAGACGAACAGACTAATACCCAGGCTACTGGAAACCCGGAACTAACAACACATATTTGCGACAATGAGAAAACCTTCTCACGTTCCCACGTAGCGCGTGGGCATGCTGAACAGCCACACAACGCCATCTTGGCTAAATAGCCCGCCATGTAGCAGCGTTTACATTGGCCGTAACAGCGTAAGCTCCATTCAGGCGGGGCGTTAAAGCTATCAGGCTTATTCTGAGGGCTTAAAACCATGCATCTCCCAAGTTTTATTTCGCCTAATCTCAAAATCCAATCTGGGTGTGATACCAATTTTATGGAGACAGACGTTGCAGCGGATCTGTGCGAATGGGATCATTTGTTTCAGCCTGGAGGCAACGAGGGACTCTTTTGTTTGAGGACAACTAATGCAAAAATCAGCCTAGCTCTGCGTCTGTTTTTTACTATACTTGCATACATAATTATTGGGGAGTGCATTAACAATTTACATTAAAAGGAGCTATATTTTGAATACGCTCTTCACGTGGAATCTACGTGAACTGCAGCAACAACATTAAGCATTAAAACCGACACCCCCAATCCGGTTAGGAAAAGATTGTTTTATAATGGACAGCTGGAGGAGATTTTGCTTCTTTCGTCAATAGCGATCAGGTCAGGATTTCCAGGATACGGAAATTGGCAGAAGTTGAACATCCAAAGAAGGACCAACTTAAAACAAACGTGTCCCCACATTTGTGAAAGCAAATGTAACATTCGCTTACAGTTGACCAGCCTTCAAAACTGTATAAAATAATATTTGTGAATATTTTTCTGAGATTCAGAATGACTCCCTACACCAACAAGAGTTTACCGTGTACACAGAAAGTGAGTGAACTCTGCAGAAGAAAGTGACGGGGGGTTTTGCTCGTCCCAATCCGTCTTTGTAAGTCCGTGTGCTGGAGGAGGAGCCAATGGTCTTAATGAGACCGACGGAGGAAATAGAGGGAGCAGTATTTCCATTCTGATGAAAGAAACCGGTACAGCATCTGTTAACCAATACAAAGTCAATTTTTTTTGAAGATGCTCTCTTGCATGCACACAAAATAATTTCTGGGAATATATATATTGTAACTACAGATACGCTACAGACATTATGGACAAGGACATATTGCTGCATTTGTTTGGTTTAATGTATTTTTCTGTTACCTATTCCTCCAAGTTTGCTTGGGCGCCAACCTGGGAAACTGTTTGCAGTTTCTGATGGCGAAACCAAGACACACATAGAGGTCGGCTGACAAGGTCGACATTGAGCAAAATAAACGGCATGTCATTACATAGCACAATTTACTGACTATAGGTTGAGTGTGTCAGTTAGTTTGTGCATGTGTGTGTTTTTGTCTGTGTGCATGTGTGAAAAGTGCGTGCCTGTTTTAAACGGGCGCCGGGAGTGACCGTAAAAGCAGCAGTCAATCTACACAGCCGACAGATCTGAAAGCAGAGGCGTGGAGATCTCTGAGTGAATGAGATGCCACTTGGCTTTCAAGGAACTTGCTCATGTCACTTTTATTAGCACTCGTTTCTGTCCTCATCCTTCTGTCCTCATCCCTCAGCTTCCCTCGCTCTCCAGCAGAGCAGAGAAGATGGCCCTGTCCCTGCTCCTTTATACAGCATATATTATTGTTCTGGTAGAGCTATTTATAGCCACTCACACAATCTGGCTTAGCCTCACTTGTCCCTCTCCGAGAATCCATCCAGAGGAGAGGAGTGAAAAGTTTAAGACAGTAAAAAGGCATAGATGGAAAGCGGCCGTACTGTGCTTTTTCCCTTAACAATAGCGAGCGTCTCCACTCTAAGAAAATAAGGAGATGAATTGACACTGGGACAATAGGAAATGCCCTGGGAACCATCTGCACTGAACAGCGCTGACACCATCTAAGTGAGAGGGACTTGAGGAAGCATATGAAGTGAGGCAGAGAGAAACCATAACGGAGAGGGCAAGAGAAAGACAGCGAGAGGGAAAGGGAGGGAATCTCCTCAGAAAACATCCAGAACACTCACATCTTGTTATTTTTCTGTTGAGTTAGCGACTTCCTTTCCGTATGACATCACTCACCACCACACATTAATTTCCTTCTAGTGGAGTGAAGGGGGGGTGTCGTGTCCAGGGTTAGCGCCATCCGGGATCCCTGGGACACTCGTAACATAAACCCTAAACCCTAAATCCCTACATTTACCCCCAAAAAACTTAATTGGTTCCTCACCATTGGTTAATCTCCACCAGAACGTCACCATTGCTAATTCAGAAGTAGCTCTACATTATGAGTGTGTTCATTAAGAACTCTGAAACGCCAGTGCAGAAAAGGAAGGCTGTTTCGTTAGAGTTCTCTAACCACAACAAGCTAAATACACACATCCGCGCAGCGTAAATGGGATCCTTATTCATTTAAATGACCCCCGGCTGCCATCCAAAGGCATTTAAAGTGTTGCAGTGCAACAGGGGGAATATCATTTTTATCAAATCCATTTAGGCGTGTCCAGGCTAAGAAGGCCCACCAATAGACATGACCTTCCAATGCCATCCATTGGGGAGCGTGGAAACAATGACCTCCCTGTTCTCTAAACTTGTAATTGTACATTATAACTCCACAGTGCCTTTTGTGTTTGAATTCAATCAAGAAGTGGTGTCACCAGAACCACTAAACATGTTTAGTATCAGCAATGCACTTTATAGGCACTGATGTTAAAAGGGCTTTAAAACATTGGATTTTTAGAATTCCTAAAACCATTTACTCAATGAGCACAGCAATCTTCTGTTCATTTTAAAGGGATCATTTGGATTTGAGCATGTTAGACCTTTTCCACTAAGCATTAGTGATGAAGCGTTCTCCAGACAGTTGTTTCAGTCAAGTCATTTCTGAGATTATTTGGCTGTCTAGTTGCATGTACAAGCCATTTACTTCAGTGGCCAGTTTCGCCTAAAATAAATGCTTCAAAACGCCGCAACAATTAGCCTCACGTCTCATGTCTGAGTCCTATCCTGCACTGCTCGATTCTCATGAGTAATTTCTAAAATCCAGGCAATTCTAGTCTCACCTAGCCACAACTCAACATTTCCACGAAACCTGGTTCTTTCGGCTAGCACAGTGTTGCCGCCACTTTCCAGCCTGATATCGTTTAATCCGTATTTCATTGTGTGGCTATACCTCTTGCTAAAAAAAAACTGTAACAGCCGTGCTAAAGTCACTGTTATCTTCCTAATACTATTTCTTCCAAACATTTGGTGACATTTCCTGATTACACATTCCCAGTCCTCTTTGCTGATGGTTGAATGTAATTTTTTCTCCTAGCCAAGCTGCGGGATGTGTGCTCCCTCGCCAGAACATGCTGCGCTCAGCATTTTGTCACTCTGGATCATCTCTGCACAAAATCCGGCAATCATTTTAATTGGATCAATCCCTGATTCCTACGTGTCACGCCTTTCATTTCATTGCCTTCAAAAGTCCCAACTTATCAGTGGAACTACCAGGGTTCTACTTTCGAGTCTGTGAACACAATTAATATTCTTTCGCAACTTTCCTTTTGACTTCACTCGCCTGTCACAAAAAACAGCCACATTAAAAACTTAAAGAGAGCGATGTGACTGACCGTATCGATTTGAAGGTTAAGGCGCAATGGTCTATGGCAACTGCCTCAGATATACATTCTGCAACAGACCGCAATTTCAAGGAACATGTTGATTCAAAATGTGCTACACTATCGTCTATTTTAAGATAACGCTCATGAAAGAAAATCTTCGTGAGGCAGTGTGTCATTCATTTGTGGTCCATTCTTTCTTCATTCTTTCCTTCAGTGCACTGAGAAATTGGCCCTGTGACATTTAACGCCAGCTATAATTACCAACTTTGCATTTCTATGGTTAAATTACCAATCAGGACAAGTTGAAATCATGGGTAGTAACTTCTGAATAACAGGCACACCACAGGTATCAGATGACTCAGTTAATCCTAATGATAGAAATTTACTGTCAGTCAATTTTAAAAACATTCCTATAGTTTTCCAGAAATCTCAGGATCTTCCACTAATATTCTCTTCTGATTCCACAAAGGGTAACGGAAAGATAAAAAATGTTGCTATCCTACTTAAGTCGCCCCCCCCAACCCCACTTGACCTAGCCTGATCTCCGAAACAAAAACACACAAAAACACACACATACACAAACACATTGTAGCATCAACAACTTCCTGTAAACGTATATGGCCACAACATTGTTCTGGGCCTGTCCGTCATATGTTACCCTAGTGCAAAGTAGAAGGGTCCAAAGGCATTGATTAAAAAGCAGTTGTCTGTACATACTGGTCTTAACAGGGGCCATTCAACCAAAACAGATGTCAGCGCGGGCCAGTCCCATCGGAGGGAACCTCAAACCCACCGGGCCACCGGCAACCCATTTCCTGTTCGCTACTCATTTATTTAAACTTATAACAGGTTAGTGCAGCGTTTCCCAATCCCGAATTGGGAAAAAAAAAAAACGTGCACCACATTTGGCCCCCGGGACCAAGATTGGGAAACACTGGGTTCATGAATATCTGGTATGGATACGTAAGGTGTTTAATGGACCCTCCAATCCAGAAGGACTTGGATTAGTACACATGTTTTCATACTGTCCACACACCCATGGGAATCAAACCCACAACCCTGTCTTTCTCTTACCAAAATGATGTACAGTGGAGCCCATCAGAATGTTACCAATAGTTAGCCCACAGGGATCCCATCACCTCATTACAGGGAATGGTAGTAATCCCTCAAAGTCCCAGAATAGAACAGCCATTTTTTGTCAGCGACAAATCCACACCGGTCTAATTGGAACGAGCGGCTCGGTGGTCGGATGTTTCTCTCAACCGGTTTGTCTACCTTTCATCCCAAGGTTAGACTGTTAATGTCCATGCCAGCGTTCTGGTTCCTAACGAGTCGCCCCACCAGAATTTCTACAGGCACCAGAGAAACAGGAGTGGTTATACATCCAACTCATCCATCCTCACACTGGAACACAACACGCACATCCTACCTACTGGGGCACAATTCTTTAGTAATCACAGGAGTAATCATATGTGATATATGTATAACCCACTGTGTGTAAGAGTGGTGATATGGATGGACCAGGTGGAAGCACACTAGTGAGCTACCAGCAGCAAACACAGCAGATTCTCCGGTGTTAAAATAACCTTTTCTCAGCAGATGAAAATGCATAATGAAACCAGTGGTTAATTCTAACACTGGCTAGTGTTAAACCCCTATGAATATTTCCATAGTTGTCTCGTCTTTTAGGTGAATTGTGAAGATTTCACTCAAGACTGTGACTGAGACAGAGGTTGTTGCACATATCTGTTTTCCGGTCTTACGGACTTAAATGTATAAATAAGTAAATTTGTTGTCAGAAAAAAAAGATTTTAAAAAAAAATGCCACATCTATTTCAAAAGGACTCTTTTAATGCCTATTGTTACCCTAGCACAATAGTAAAGGCCTAAAACTTTGGACAATGCACATTTCCCAGCATGCTCTATTGCAGGTACATATTTGTATATATATATTGTGTATTGTGTATGTTCATAATATTGATAAATACATTTATCTCATACTATAAACAGTTTAGGTGACATGCTTGAAATGTATGTAATACACACAGGCCCCAGGCACTACATTCTGCATGTACAAAGTGAACCTATGCAATTGTTTCATTCATTTTCCATAGATCAAGGATGGGCAACATGGATTGGGTTCAGGGCCACAGATATTATGTACTGGTGGTCATCAGGGGGCCACAGATTAACTTATTAACAAATACACTGAAAGTAAACTAGGTCTGATGCTAGTTCACGTATATCTGGGCAATTTTAAAATATTGAACAAAGTGCCATTTTCCGGCTCTGCTCATCTCTCCTGGGATTCAGCTTGTTCCCTGCCATGTAATTAAACACTTGAACCCTTTGAACACTATGTTTTTTGGATGTTTTCACTACTTTGATATTTCTGTAATAAGTATCATCAAGTGTTTTATGGCTCAAATAAAAAACTTTGAGACATAAAAAACGCAGGCCACCAGTTGCCCATGTCTGCCATAGATCATTCTGAATTTCAATATTTAATTGTGGGACCAAGTTAGATATCCCGAAAAATTACAAAACACTATTTGATGACAGTTAATGTGTAATTGTGCATTAAAGCAGATTCTACCAAGCTTTCAATAAAATATGGGAAGCACCAGATTTGTAAAAAGATTTACTGCTTCGCCGATTTCAGGGTCAAAAGATGTTAGAGAAAGTATTTATCTTAAATTCGTTTTTTTTTTTTACCTCTTTGCCCAATTTCCCACAGCATGTTGTGTTAACCCTTTCCATTCAGGCTGTGGGTGTGCAGTTCCTATGGAAACCCAGCCAGCAGGTAAATCCACCACTAATATCAGCTGAAACCAGCGCATGAAACTACCTAACGTTTCCCAACTGGAACGGCTAGGTCAGTAATGGTTAAAATACCGCTATGATATGATTATGGTGGTTTGAAGTAATCTGTAGGACTTCAAGATATTTTGTGTAAATATAGGTCTCTTAAAGGCCTTTGAAAATATGTATAATACTGTGATAAAAGTATCTATTATTTTGAAAACAAATTTGCTAAGGTCCAAATGACCAAAAATGGATGACTGCAACGTTCGTGTTTCTGTTACCAACAAACACAGTCACAAGTGAATCTTCACAGTGCACCTGAAAGATCTGGAAAATATGAATGTATTGTTTAACACAACCCAGAGTTAGAATTTAACACTGGTTTTAGTAGATATGCTTCCACTCTGCTTCCACATGTACATTTAACCGTAAAGAATTTGCTGCATACCATCCACACACCAGGAATCAACCTTAGCTTAATAAACATATTTTCACAGAATCTGCATATCTGGCTGTCAAGGTGTATTTACCTGAATATCGATGGCATCATTTTAACCATTGTAACTTATCTGAATGCATTGTCTTTTTGCCAAGGGAATAGAAACTTTTCACCCCTGTTGAACTTTAACTTTCTAGAATTCCAGTCTTTTCCTGACGCCGCCTGCTATCCCCATACACGTGTTCAAAAGCATTGATTTAATCTTCTGGAATCAAAGCAGCACTGGGTTCCGGATCGATCAAACACCCAGCGTCTTCCCCCTCTTGTCCAAAGAAGTTTATTTTTGAAAAATGAAAAGGCCCCCTTTATACTCGACAGCCTGGGAAACATGACAAGAAGCATCTGCAGAACACAGGCCTGCCTGCACGACAGTCGGGTGGGGGGGGTAGGGAGAGAATGAGAGAGAAAGAAAGAGAGAGGCGGCGGAAAAAAAGAGAGATAAGGAGAAGACACACACAGAGCGAGTTGGGGCGGGATAACGCCCACACACCCTGAACAGACATGCAGATATAGACAACCTGCAGAGATGAAAGAGCTGGGAAGATGAACAATGGAGACAAAGAGAGAGAAAGATGGATGGAACAGGGTCGAGAAGAAGGAAAGCGTAAAACACTGATGTGGATTTGAGATAAAGAAGAAAGAGAGCCACTTGTGGTCCAGTGTCAGGGCTGGTGGTTCAATTCCCAAGGGGACCAGCATTATAAAAGTATGAAAATGCATGCATTTGCTAAATCACAAAAATCACTAAAATGTAAGGCATTAACTCTGAGGCGTTAGGGGGATGTAAGGAACCTGCTCATCCAATCAAACGTACCTCTGGATGCTTTGAGTTTAACTGCCTGCCCACCCCGGACTCCCCAATTCCCCAAAGGTCTCCAGAATCCAGCAAGGGTTGTGAGGACAGACTCCCCCCCAGTAGAAGCACACAGGCTTGGGCATGGCTGGACCAGTGCCCCCCTCCTCCCTCTGGGCCGTCCAAATGCACCATATGAGGGACAGATTGGGCTGGGCAACGCCAGACACACCTCCCAGTGCCAATGACGCAACCCAGCACCAGATGACCAAAGGGCGACTGAGCTCCACAACACTATGTGTTCGAAAGCATTGTGTGTCTGAGGTCAGAACAGTTAGAGAACATTGTGTGTCCACGGTAACAGGGTTCTAGAGCACCGTGCATTGAATGCAAAACAGTTCTAGAACATAGTGACCGCGGTAACAGCAGGACAGCTACGGCCAATGGCTCCAGGATGTCAATGAGTCAGAAGCAGAGTTAACGCGTCCCTAAATGTTTATATAATGTATAGAAATATGTAGTGCAGAGTTTTCAACATACCAAGACAGCCGATGAATTAAGTAACGCAGTAGAATTCACTATTTGGGTGGCAAATTCAGTCTTGTACCAGAGGTTACAGGAGCCTCTCAACCCCAGACACACTCCAAATCTAGTCCAAGCCCGCCGTGTTGTGTGAGTACAGTACTTCAACATGGCCAGAAGTCAGGGACGATAGATGGCTAACGGGATACAGCAGACATCCTCTCTGTCCAGCCAAAGTGCAAAGCCCGCTGTGCAACTAGCTTTAGCCAATGACTGCCTGCTCGGTCGTCTGTGCTACTAGCTTTAGCCAATGACTGCCTGCTCGGTCGTCTGTGCTACTAGCTGAGCCAATGACTGCCTGTTCGGTCGTCTGTGCTGACATGCTACCAGCTGAGACCCAACCAAACAGCCCCTCTGCAGCCATCACACATCACCATGGGCACTGGGACAGAACGCACACCCACACACGCACACGAGCACACGCACACACTGGCACACATACATATTTAGAAGTGCTACATACACAGTACTGTTAACACAGAACTACAGACACAGTTCTCTATATAAAGTACTAAAGATACACAACTACAGATACAGTTCTCCAAACACAGTACTATAGATAGAGCACTATAAACAGTGTTACACAATCAGTACTATAAACAAAACAAAAGACACAGCCCTATAAACACAGCACTATAGACACAGCACTATAGACACAGCACTATAGACACAGCACTATAGACACAGCACTAGATGACCTCAAAGACTAACATTAGTTAAATCCACTCGAATCACCTCGCACACTAATAGAAATGAGGAGCTCGAATGTCTTGTCAGGGACAGAAAGGTGGCCTGGTTTATTAACCTTGTACAAGAATCACAATGTCTGAATATCCGTACACCGATTGGCCCTCGGGAAAACACCTCGGATGACACCGGTTCCCTACCGACACTTCATTGTTATACAGTGTGGTCATTACCAGGCCAGCGGTGACTGAGGAACATCTAGCATGCATTGAAACGGACTGCCTGAAGACCGGTCAGCATCAAACACCCTTCAATTTTCTTGCGCACTGCTCAGATTTGATCGACCCAATAATGAAGCCCATGTCGTATTTACAAACATCTGAGATTAAACGTCCAAAATAATAAGCCTCTGGCTATTTCAATGAACATGCCCAAAATAAACAGCCTGTATGTCGTAAGGAGACAGACAAGCCGTTCAGAGTAATGTTTCTTAACGCAGGCAACGATATGACAAATAACAGTAGGCATTCTAAGCACCAGGCCGGTGTTATTTGTAGCTACAGTATGTTTGATGGCGAGTAACAAAATAAAACCAGGAAACAAAGTGCATGAAATAATGTTTGCTTGCGTTTGACGACCAAGGTGATGTACAACGTCTGCCTCAGGTGGGTGAAGACATTTTACACACTGTGAGTACAACTGGAATGCCCATTCAGAGTACCTAGTGATCCAGAACGAACAAGCCCACTGTCTGACTCTGATAACAGGCTACAGTGAAGCCACCCAGTGGGAGAGCTAGTTTAAGCCAATTATCTAGTTTACAAAAATCCTGCCTTCTTTGTAAATTTGCCTACATAACAAAAGTCAACAAGGCCATTATTGAACTGCCCATAAAAACATAGGACGTTTTTCAGTCGGTAAATATTATAGAGATAAAACATACACGCGACCGGACGTGTGCAAAGGTTTCAGAAACTTAAGTGATCGTTTCTCCCCCAAAAATACGAGGGAAAATATAGATCCACAGCCTACTACCAACGGAAATGCATTAGTGGCGCTACAAAACCCCCAGAGTGGCACGGCTCAATAATCAACTCATCAAAAAGTTGAAGCCAGTTAATAGTCCTACAAAAACCCTGTCCTCATGATGGTAAGACAATGCCTACTTAATACATGTGGTCTAGTCAACACAGTCCAGGTAAATCCGATCCAGTCTTCAGAGGGACGCATCCCTGCCTGCCCATGTAATAACTAATGTAATGTTCTAGCGGATAAAAACTGGTCGTGGACCAGCACTTCTGCCGTGAGTTAGATTAATGCATACGGCCTGAGATCCAGGGAGTCCCGGGGGGGCATCTGTAGCCACGAGGCACCGTAACAGGGCGTCTGCCAGTTTAAACCCCCACAGCCGAAGGGGGGGGGGACTGAGGGACCCTGGCATCTAAACATCTCCAGTGCAGCCTGCCGCCAAACTGCCCTTGAGCAATGCATTTAGCTTGGCTGGATGGAGCCAGTGACCCGAAGGATTGCTGGCACCAATGTCTGAGATGCCACTGACTAACAGGGAGCAGTTTAACCCTTGACCCTGTTTCTGGGGCCGTGACCCTGTACTGCTAAGCAAGCGTGTTGTGACGGGTGAGGCTGGCTACTCTGAGCGCTAACTGAACCCTTTCCCTTTCTACATATAATGGAAAAATACACACACTCTATTATAATAGAAGGGCCTAACGCTGTTTTGCTGTTGGGTTAGCATCTTTACGCCTTTCCTCATACTACCTAAGAGGTAAGGAGAGAGAGACGGAGTGGAAGAGAAAGCTAGGAGAGTGAAGGAAAGGTAGCGTGAGGGAGCGATAAAAGCGATAGAAAGTAACACAAATTGAGATAGAGAGAACAGGTAGAGCAAGAGGAAAAGGAGAGATAGACGTAGTCTGCATGGACCTCAAGAGAAGTGGTCACAGTCCTAGCTGTTGAGAGAACACAGGCCAAAACAATTGGTGGAAACTGAGCTGCACCTTATCTCCTGCCAAATCTGAGTCCATTAGCGAAGCATAGAGTCACTCTGATTTATATGGACAGTGACACATTTATCATAATTGACTTTGTCTCTACATTCCAACAATTTGGCTGAAATAACACAATGCCTATGGCGTTATAAGTGTGGACTGTCAACTTTAATCTGAAGGTTTTTTCCATGTTGGATGACCTGTTTGGATAATATAGCACACTTTGTTCTTCCATAAGATCACCCACAAATATTTTTTATCATACACCGCTAAACTCTCAAATCTGTTGATACACCACAATGTGCAATCATAGCAACAAGATGTGATCGGCTGTCATGAGAAAAGTGCAACCAGAGGAGGACAAACACATTAAATATAACCAATATCTCATCTGTATTTCTATTTATTTTAGTCTTGTCATTCATTCTTATAACAATTTGCAATATTACATACAGTTTATAATATTGTATATATTGTTTACCTGTAAAGTTTCCTTACGTTTTATACTCCCTTTCAAATGTTTTTCTCAAGCCAATAAAGGTCTTTACATTAATCAAACTTAATTGAAACAAAGGTAGAGTGTAGATATAGGGAGGTAGAAATAGAGATATATTAAGTTTGTCCGTCGTCCGTCGTCCGTCGTCCGTCGTCCGTCGTCCGGTGAATCTTCACAACACAACGAGGTCCTGTGTGCCCTGGATCCGGCTATCTTCTAGGACATTTGCGGATTTTGCTCAATTCATCCTTCCCTCAACCTGACCCGTCTCCCAGTACCTGCCACAGAGAAGCATCCCCATAGCATGATGCTCCCAACCCTCTGCCTCAGGCTAGTATTATCCAAGTGATGAGCGCTAAATAGATTTTGCCAGACATAGCTAATACCCTAATAGTCTGATATTGGTCTCCACAGACAATCTTTGCTCTCACAGTGCTTCTGGGAGGATGTCATACGCCTTTTATTCAGGAGTGGCTTCCATCTTGCTACTCAACCATTTCCATTTCCAAAGGGTTGATGGATGGAGTGCTACAGAGATGGCTGTCCGTCTGGCAGGTTCTGCAATCTCTGCAGAAGCTCTCAAGCTCTTCCCATTTACAATCCATTCCTTTTAGGATCCTCACCAGATCTTTGCCTTAACCCAATTCTATCTCAGAGGTTTCTACTCTTACAGGCACTGTGAAATTTGGAACGTAAGTTTTAATTAATTGGCATCAATTTCTAGAATTGTTTTTGCTTTGTTATTATGGGATATTGTGTGCAGACTGATGGCAAAAAAAGGCTAATCAATAATATATTATGTCTATAACAGAACAAAACATGGAGAGTTAAGGGGTCTGAATACTTCATAGCATTGCAGATAACTCTGTCACTGATGACGGCCCGGCATCACTGCAAGCTGATCTGTGAATGAAGTGTAACTATAAATATCCTCCAAGCTCAGAACAGAGGGTCAGGGAAGAGACAGAAGGAGAGAGAGCCAGAGAGTGAGGAGGGGAGAAAGAGATAGATGGTAAGTGAGATGGATAGAGATGGTTAGTGAGTGAGAGGGAGGGATGGTGACAGAGGAGTGAGGAGGAGTGAGGAGGAGAGGGGGGCATGAGGAGGAGTATCTGCAGGCTTTCAGGGCATCCCAGGGGCCATGACGACCAGATGCACCACGCTCCACAATACGGCTAAAAATACAATGTTAACAGAAGAGATTCATTAAAATGAACATGGTTCACAGAGTCACTCTCTCTTACTCTATTTCCCCCTATATCTCTTACTCTATATCCCCCTCTACACCCCCCTCTACATCCCCCTCTACATCCCCCTCTACACCCCCCTCTACACCCCCCTCTACACCCCCCTCTACATCTCCCTCTACATCCCCCTCTACATCCCCCTCTACATCCCCCTCTACACCCCCCTCTACATCCCCCTCTATATCCCCCTCTATATCCCCCTCTACACCCCCCTCTACATCCCCCTCTACATCCCCCTC
>JACXGJ010007103.1:9822-31728 GCA_016801105.1 Esox niger | reverse complement strand
CTCTGCCTCTGCCTCTGCCTCTGCCTCTGCCTCTGCCTCTGCCTCTGCCTCTGCCTCTCACTCTGCCTCTCTCTGCCTCTCACTCTGCCTCTCACTCTGCCTCTCACTCTGCCTCTCACTCTGCCTCTCACTCTGCCTCTCACTCTGCCTCTCACTCTGCCTCTCTCTCTGTCTCTCACTCTCCTTTGCTCTCTGTCTCTCACTCTCCTTTGCTCTCTGTCTCTCACTCTCCTTTGCTCTCTGTCTCTCACTCTCCTTTGCTCTCTGTCTCTCACTCTCCTTTGCTCTCTGTCTCTCACTCTCCTTCGCTCTCTGTCTCATTCTCTTCTTTCTTTCTCTCATCCCGTCTCTTTCCTAACGCCACCTCTTCCCGCTCCCTCCCTCTCCTTCTCAGTCCCGTCTGGTGGTGAAGACAGCCCTGAAGCTCCTGATAGTGTTTGTGGAGTATACTGAGTCCAACAGCCCTCTGCTCATACAAGCGGTCAACACTGTGGATAGCAAGAGGGGTACTTCAGATTAACACACACACGCACACACACGCACGCGCACACACACACTAAGCAATTTATGTTTTTGGTGATAAGGTGGTAGCTTGCTCTCATCTGGGTGAGTGATGTGAGTGAGCCAGCAGTAGCTGACCGTGTGCGTGTGTGTGTCCGTGTGCGTGTGCGTGTGCGTGTGCGTGTGTGTGTCCGTGTCCGTGTCCGTGTCCGTGTGTGTGTCCGTGTGCGTGTGCGCGTGTGCGTGTTTGTGTTCGTAGGTGTGAAGCCATGGTCGTACCTGACCGACATCCTAGGGGAGAAGAATGGCTCAGATATCGAGTTGCTTATCTTGACTATGAATGTCATCAACAAGGTAAAACACACAACCAGTGATTCATTTATAGACTGATGGTTGATGTCATTAAGAAGACAAAGAACTGTAATCAACAATGACTGACAAAAAAGACCTCCGCCTGGTACTGTAATCAACAATGACTGACTAAAACAGACCTCCACCTGGTACTGTAATCAACAATGACTGACAAAAAAGACCTCCGCCTGGTACTGTAATCAACAATGACGGACAAAACAGACCTCCACCTGGTACTGTAATCAACAATGACTGAAAAAAATTACCTCTGCCTGGTACTGTAATCAACAATGACTGACTAAAACAGACCTCCGCCTGGTACTGTAATCAACGATGACTGACTTAAACAGACCTCCGTCTGGTATTGTAATCAACGATAACTGCCTCAAACAGACCTACACCTGGTGTGCCGCTTCATGCTTTCAGTCTTGATGGTCTGGTAACTTTCCTCATGGAGTTATTCCAATAGATCTGTCTCATTGTTTCTCCCTGTCCTTAAACCCAGACTCTGTCGGCGCTCCCAGACCAGGACTCTTTCTACGACATGTCGGATTGTCTGGAACAACAAGGCATGGAGCACATTATGCAGAAACACATGAGCAGCAAAGGCACTGACCCGGACCTCAAACAACAGTTTACCATATATGAGGTAAATAAACGCACTGACCTGGACCTCAAACAACAGTTTACCATATATGAGGTAAATAAACCCACTGACCCGGACCTCAAACAACAGTTTACCATATATGAGGTAAATAAACACACTGACCTGGACCTCAAACAACAGTTTACCATATGAGGTAAATAAACACACTGACCCAGAGAGACCTCAAACAACAGTTTACCATATATGAGGTAAATAAACACACTGACCCAGAGAGACCTCAAACAACAGTTTACCATATATGAGGTAAATAAACACACTGACCCAGACCTCAAACAACAGTTTACCATATATGAGGTAAATAAACACACTGACCCAGACCTCAAACAACAGTTTACCATATATGAGGTAAATAAACGCACTGACGCAGAGAGACCTCAAACAACAGTTTACCATATATGAGGTAAATAAACACACTGACCCAGACCTCAAACAACAGTTTACCATATATGAGGTAAATAAACACACTGACCCGGACCTCAAACAACAGTTTACCATATATGAGGTAAATAAACGCACTGACCCGGACCTCAAACAACAGTTTACCATATATGAGGTAAATAAACGCACTGACCCGGACCTCAAAAAACAGTTTACCATTTATGAGGTAAATAAACACACTGACCTGGACCTCAAACAACAGTTTACCATATATGAGGTAAATAAACACACTGACCCGGACCTCAAACAACAGTTTACCATTTATGAGGTAAATAAACGCACTGACCCAGTCCTATGTTCAGACATCTCTGAGGTAGGAGAATGGGCAAGTGCAGGAGGGGCACAATAACATCTCCTCCACTCTCTCCCCTTACGTGTCTCGCCACTCTCACGCCTCCTCTCAGCAGTTTCCTCTGGCTGACTTCAGTGTTTTTCTGTCCTGTGTTCAGTCAGCTCTGAAGCATGAAGACGAAGGTACAGAGACCGCTGTCCGACAGCGGAAGGAGAGGAGGAAAGCTTTTGCTGGCGAACAGGAAGCCCGGAAGAGCAAACGAACCTCCTCTCAGAACCTTCCGGATGCCCTCTCCTCCTCTCAGACGTCAGGCTTTCTCTCCTCTTCCTTCTCCTCCACGGTCTCTTCTGTCTCCTCAATTCCCTTGTCTCCCTCTTCTCCTCTTTCTCCAACGTCTTCCAGTCTCTTCTCACCCACCTCCACATCTCCCTCCTCTTCTCCCTCTCAAAGTCCTACAGAGGACGTCTCCCCCTGTAGCGCCTCACCCCTCTCCCCCAGATCCCTAGCCTCTGGCTCTCAGAGGACCTCTCCTCTACCACCCCCTGGGGTGACTAATGGTACTGCAGGCTCTCCCTCTGTAACCGAGCAGGAGTCCAAGTTGACATCCAACCCGTAAGTCTACTGCGATTGGCCCTCCATCTGTGTCACTTCCTGTGCTTGACTTAGATCCCTGCTAAAGCATGCTCTATATACTTTTGTGTGTTTGCAAATTTTTTATTCCTGGCTATCGTCTTTTAGCGCATTTTGCGCTCACCCGTGTAAAATGCGTATTCTTGCTTACCGTGCACTTTTTCAGTTTTGTGTAAAAAACTGTCTGTATTACCTGCACTTTAACATAACGGGCACGTGACGCCAAGCAATCAAAATAATATTTGTTTTCAACATCGTTAAACAAGTCGTACATTGCTGATGTAAAAAATAATACGTATAGCTCGCGCCAGCTGAAAACGCGCAGTATGGGTGCGCGCTTTGTAAAAATGTGCGTAACACATGTGTTTTCTGCGCTAATATACGATATGTAGTTAGTCTCATTGCCATGACCTTAAGTGTCTGGAGGTTTGAATGAGTGCCTCGCTAGCTGGAAACCAGTTTGATGATTAGGCCACCTGGTAGTCATTGTTAAAATTAAGGAGCCGACAAACTTGTGTCTTTATAGGGCGTTTGGCCGCCTTAGCCTAGAAAATACAAAGGTCTGTCACTCTCAGGAATATGAAACACCAGCCTTCTCCAAGTTATAGAGCCCCAAACCTCCACCTACCCTGTTAATACGCAATGCAAAGTATGATGGGATGTTAATTCCACATCCTTCTGGAACGATCTGTCTCCACTACACTTTGTGTCCCCCATTGACCAGCTGGGGTGTTTCAATAAATGTGGGGTGTTATCAAGTGCCTGTAGCCATTTGTTTTTAGACTGCAGTTCATCCGTTCCTCCTCCAGGGGGTAGTAGAGTAACAGTGTCCGGACCAGAGGCGAATGACTCAGTCATCTGGAGTGGTACCAACCCTGATACTGTTATTTCCACTGTTAACGGTATGAGTGTCTGAATCAAGCCGGTGGCCGATATGGGACAGAAACTTAAAGGCCGCCGGTACTATCTCCTAAGCTGACAATGCCCGGATAGTACAGGCTAAACGACACAAATGAGGAGTGGTTGATGCACATGTAGTATCAGTGCTTCTGCTAGCTGTGTCGCTGCTCACAGTTCTCCGTAAAGGGTTGCGCAGCTCCTTCGCTGCCGGTTGACGGTCGGAATAGCGTCCACCTCCTAGCGGAACAGTTTGGCCTCATTTGTCCGAGTGTTTCTCTGTGAATTGAATCAGAATTGCCAGTGGACAGGGGCAGTTTATATCCACACAGAAAGGTGGTTTTATTTCCATATGAGGAAGTGTTGTGGGCGAATGTGTGTGTGCTCGACTGTTTTTTTGTTTTTATAGTTGTCGATTGGACTGTTAACAAGTAATTCCTGAACATGACCTAGTCAGTTCAGGAGGCCGTGCAAAAAGAAACAATAACATCCGAGCTTTGGCACCAAAAAGCGCTTAGGTTTGGACGTGAGCTCTGAAGGCTACAGATGAAGGTATTTCATTGCAGGTTAAGTCCATTTAGTTTGAGAAACAATGTTGGACAGGTATCACGGCTGTTTGCCCACCCCCCCCCCACCCAAATCACGACATGCCTTTCCAAGTTTAGACTCCTAGACCCCGACCGGCTGCTGTCACAAATTGCACACTGCTCACTAAATAGTGGACTCTGGTTGAACGTTTTATAAAGGGACGAGGGTGTCATTTGTGTGGCAGAAGATGTGAAAATACAATGTTTTGTTTGGAAGCATCTGTTCTCTTAGGTCAACTGAGAGGAATTCTCTTTGGTGCTGTTGAAGACTGGTACCAAAACCTCCCTCTCACAGACTAGTGAAGTTGGTGTAACTGTAGCAAGCTGTGCGTGTGCGTACGCGTGCGCCTCGGATGCTTTCCGAGTTGCTTCACTTCCGCGTTGATGCCACCCGGGCCTCAGGGACACGCTTTATGCTGACTGTCGAAAGATCAAGAACCTCATTTAAGGACTTCACGAATCATCGTGTGCTTTTGTCCGTGGATGATCTTTTCCAGAGCAACTTTCAGTGTTGCAGGGTTGTCCTGTTCTGCTTTGCTCCCTGCACTGGTGTAGCCTCTCCAGCTGGGCTGTGTATTGTTTTTTAGTTTAATGGGTCTGTGGTATTCTCTGTCCTCTGTTGAGCTAGCTCGCTGTCCTCTAGCTGTCTCCTGTCATGGGTCGGTCCTCTAGCTGTCTGTCTTCTTGCTGGCTGGTGGTATGTGTCTGTCTAGCTGTCTGTCGTCTTGCTGGCTGGGGGTATGTGTCTGTCTGTCTGCCAGTTCTCTTGCTGTCTAGTGTTGTTGGTCTGTCTGCCCGACTGTCTGCCTGTCTATTGGTTTTGGTGGTAAACGTCCTCTGAAACAAATGGCAACCCATTCCTCAATTTGTAGTACATGGCTTTAGACCAGAGGCCTGTACTGTAGAATAGGGTGCCATTACAAATGTTTCTTTCATATCAGCCTTCTTCAAACCTCCCCGCAGGCCCCGAACGTGCTCGCAAGCTCTGGATTAGATAAACAACCTGGAACATCTAGGGGTCCCTGAGGAGAGGTTTGAAAATGGCCACCTCACTTAACCATGCTTGTCTCTCTCTCTCTCTCTCTCTCTCTCTCTCTCTCTCTCTCTCTCTCTCTCTCTCTCTGGTGTGAATCTGGCCTGGCGTGTGTTCCACCAGGGCACGTTCATTCCTCAGTCACCACATGTCGGCCTTGGGCATCGGTAAGAGGTCCCGCCTCATTAAGGCGGCCTCCATCTCCGAGGATGCAGACAGGTCTGTATCTGACTGGGGGGCAGGCACATTCTCCTTTTCTTTTCTCAGTCACTCTCTGAGTCTGTGTCACTCGCTGCCCTGTTCACGTTGTCTGTGTCTCAATTCAAAATGGTTGAGAGGATCCGACCAATGACAGGCGAATGACTCCTCTTTAAATGCCCCAATTGGCCCGTGATCTGTTGCTTTTAGAATCCTCACTAGCGTTGCCCTTTCTTTGTTACTAGGGCAGAAGTTTTCCCATCTTAACATGTAATACAGGGACATTAAAATTAACTTTTATCATTTCAGGACCGATTACTCCCACAACTCAATATCATTCAGAATATTAAGTCACACCTGTCATTAGAATTCCTTTCAGTCTTGATCCCACATGGAAGCGCAACTTGTGCTCCTTGTAACGGTCTCCTGGGTGGTGAGGTTTGCCCAAGTCTCCTGGGTGAAAGTGTGATAGATGAGGATTAGTGTTTCAGCCCTGGTTACTACAGAAATGCAGTACCCGAGGAATAGGGAGGTGTTTGGTTCACCCTCCTGCTCTGCTCTGCGACACGGCTGAGCATCTTTGGGGAAAGCCCGGACATGAGGTTTTCAATACAGGGCAAGTTCCAGTGATGTGGTGGGGGAATTTGATTACTTTAAGATCCGGGCCTCATTGTTCTGATAGAATTAAAGAATCACAGATAAATGTAATCATTGGTTCTGAGTAGCAATCACTGAAAAAAAATGTCATTGAAATGTAAATTACCCTTCTCATAAAGATTGGGCATTGTCCTTTTACTAGTAACTCCCTTTCAAAAAATGAGCGATTTCTGTCAATCAACTCAGACAGATGGATATTTCGGTCAATTAACACAGAGATTAGGATTTCAGTCCGATGCCATATCTTAATTTCATAATGCTTTGTTACAGAATAATGTTTCTTTACAACAATTAATGTTTGTTGCCTATTCAAGGTTAAAGAAATCCTTATGTACTTCCATTTAGTAATTTCCTTTTAAACATTTTAATCACATCCATTAATTATTCATTATTATTATTATATATTATTATTACCCAACAATTCACATATCCTGATGCTGTTTGATTACTTTTCTGCTGTGTTAAACACAATGTAAAGCTGAAGGTAAAAGGGAGTGTATGTAATATTATTCCTGTGACTGTGAGGCTATATACATAGATGTCTGTCGACCGAACAGCTCCCAAACACCAACAAACAAGCAGCTATTTTCCTTACAGTATATAATTTAATCCCTAACTACTGTTTTCATAATTGTTTTAGCTGCTTCTGTTGGTGGAGCTCAGATTAACTTGTCCTGGCAGCTGCTTACATACTGTACTTCCCAAATGGCCCCCTATTCCCTATTTAGTGCCCTCCCTCCCACCAGGGCTCTGTAGACACATGGGACACAAACACGGGTCGCTAACACTCGGTAGTCTGCTAACAAGACCACGCCCACCACTGTGACATCATGTTGGAACACTTCCAGTTGAGTAACTGACACTCCAATGACTGCTGAGGGAAAAGAGTTGGAACTGTTTGGAAATGGACACACACACACACAGCACGCCAGTTTTGGAGCGACGGACTGACAGGAAACACTCTTGTTTGCGACCCTGAAATGTGTGTGTGTGTGTGTGTGTGTGTGTGTGTGTGTGTGCCTTCATGAGGTTGTGTGGAGATTAGCTGATGTTGCCAGCCACTGTTCTTCACACGCTCCTTCACTCTCTCCCTGTGTGTGTGTGTGTCTCTCTGTGTGTGTGTGTGTGTCTCTCTGTGTGTGTGTGTGTGTCTCTCTGTGTGTGTGTGTGTGTGTGTCTCTCTCTGTGTGTGTGTGTGTCTCTCTGTGTGTGTCTCTGTCTCTCTCTCTTTCTGTATATGTCTCTCTCTGTGTGTGTGTGTGTGTGTCTCTCTGTGTGTCTCTGTGTGTTTTCCCATCCATCCCTTGTGCAGCCCGTCTACACACTTGGCGGGCCCCGAGAAGCAGCAACAGTCACAGATGGTACCGGAGCAACAAGGAAACAAGACGGAGAGGAGCACCTTCAAGTAAGACCTCGACAGGGGGACAGGGGAACAGGGGGACAGAGGGACAGAGGGACAGGTTTGAGAGAGGCAATAAGAGAGTGACAGAGAGACATTTGGGGGACTGTGAGAGGGAGAGATCATGAGGGAGACAGGGAGAGACAGTAGGAGAGAGAGTGAGTTAGGAAGACTTTGAGAGAGTCTGAGGGCTTTTTATCAGGTGTGGAGATGTGGGGGAAGCGTGAATATAACTGCTGATGTGACATCTCTAATATGATACACAAGACATTTCATACAGCCAGAAAAGGCTGGACACGAAAATGAAACGACGGCATTCATCTGAATGGGTGCTGAATGAATATGCAGTATCTTGCTTTGTCGTTTTACTGCAATTGATAGCTATCACAAAGTTTGTCAGAGGGACCTTTAACCTGTGTCTGATAGTGAAGTGTGTTTTAGGAGTTTGATGTTGAATATATAATTTCTGATATTTTATGTCCGCATTTTAATTTGTAATTGTGTATTATTTTGCTGACTAACAGGTTTGTTACTGTAGCAGCCATTTAGGAGCTACATTTGACTGTATTTTGATGTCCTTATTTTACATTATTTCATTTTGTGATATATTCATATTTAACGTCCTCAGAAGAGCTTTTCCAATGAATTTGCTTTCGTCTTCCTCTATTCCCATTATCTTTCACCCTAACCCTCTTTCATTCTTCCCTCTCTCCTCCTCTCCCTTCTTCATAATGTTTGGCTGCCATCCTAATCTCTTTCCTTGCTGCTGTGGCGATCCAACATTCCATCCCTCCATCCTCCATCCTCCATCCTCCATCCCTCCCCTCCAAACGCTTCTCCTTGTACAACTTGGAGCGGGCTGCTATGCCTCTCGGTACAGCCAAAGAATGTGACTTGCTGGAGGTGCTGTGGTGATTTTAAATCATTATGATAGTCACTTGGAGGTAAAAGGGGATGTCGGGTGAAGGAGAGAGAGGTCGGGAGGAATGAAGGAAGTCTGGGAGGGAGGAGAGAGCTGCGGAAGGAGGGAGGGAGTGAGGGAGGTAAGGAAGGGAGGGGTAAACAGATTGGAGGGAAAACAGTGAAGGAGGCGCCATGCTGTTCAGACAGTCTCTGAACACAATCTTCATGACAACTAACAACACATCGGCCCGTCCATTCAAAAAACCCAATTAAAGTCTGGGCCTTATGTAAGACGGGTCTTGCTGGAACATGGGAACCGAGGAGCTGCTTACCATCCCCCCATGGCTCATATACAGGCAGGCAGTTCAGAGGCTGTATGATCATATTCAACACACTACAGCAGCAGTTGCCCATGTTGCCGCGGGGACGGGCTGCCGCGGGGACGGGCTGCCGCGGGGACGGGCTGCCGCGGGGACGGGCTGCCGTGGGGACAAGTTAAGGGTTTCATAGCAGAGGCTGAGTCGGCCGGCAGGTGAAATCAGGTAGACAGACCATTTCCACGCTGCTCGACCACAGCTCTGTTGTCTCCGTTCAGACATGGAACCTGAGACTCTCTATTGCTCGTTCCTCTTCTTCCTCTTTGAGTACATTTTTTTTAATTGCGCCATTGTTTTTGGTGATGATGATGACGACAATGACAAAGTCTATACACTCACAATGTCATCGATTTGCAGGCTGTCTCCCCCTCTCTCAACCTCTCTCTGCCTCCCACTCTCTCAATTTCCCTCCCTCTCTCTCCTCAACATCTCTCCCTCTCTCTCCTCAACCTCTCTCCCTCTCTGTCAACCTCTGTCTCTCTCCCTCCCTGTGTCTCTCGGTCCTCCTCTCTCCCCACCTCTGCCCCTGTCTCCCAACTACTTAACTGACCTAACTAAGAGCTTGATTGGGAAAGGGTAGTTGTGGTTGAGGACAGCCTTATTGATTAGCAGCCGTTGTTTTATACACTGTGGGTGAACTAGAGCTCTAAACCCAGGTTCTCTCCTCAGCCCAGAGGAATGTGTTATAAATACAGACAAGCCGGTCCTCAAGATGTTTGAGTAAGTACAGCATGGTATTGGTGTGGTTATGAAACACTGAGTACAGTTCCTGGTGCATGCAGGGAGATGGCCTGGGCCGACCTGCTGTGCTCTTTCCTATGTGTTGCACTACCTCTTAACACTGGATGGTGATTGTAATTTATTCTGGGTACCGTGGTGCAATGGTGGACATTTTGTCTAATTCAGTATGTGTGGTTTGAGAGTGATTGTTGTGATTTGTGTCGATTCAACCAGTCGTGACCATTCCGAGGGCTGATATTTCCGTGCACAGGAACTAATAAGCTATCCAATCCCACACCGCCTTCATATCTGGGGTAATATTCACTTCCGCTGATGCAAAAATCCCTGTTTTTCCCCAAAATCTGTCCGGAAATTTAATGAAGGATCTTTGAATCACAAAGGTTTCAGTAAAAGAAAATCAAAAAGTGATCATGATGGAACTGACTCCATGATTTAAACTGTTTGTTATATTCAGGAGATTCTGCTCGTAGATATAAAGTGTTCTATTATATATGATTCTGCTGCCATAAAACAAGATTATAGTAATTCAAGCCATGGTCTGATTTGACCCACATGAGAAATGCACCAGTCCGTTTGAGCAGATAACATGCCTGAAATACCTAAACATAGTTAGCCCTCCACGCTAGTAATTTTTGGCAATAATGTTTTATGTGAACATGTTACTTAAGAAATCCATGTCTAGACTGTATTTAATGCCATTTACACAGTTCAGTGGATTGTGTTGCACTGGGCTCTCTCGTGGGTGACACCTCCGTGCCATAACACCTTGTATATAACCAAAAGAGCCCTAAATTTCACTGCAAGCTGTCACGGGCATTATAACGGGCATTATAACGGGCATTATAACGGGCATTATAATGGGCATTATGACGCGTTGCTGTTTCAGACTATGGCACATGCTAGCTAAACGCCTCGGGGTGTCACACAGGTTCTAGAGGCCTGTTCTAATGGAACTGAGAATCACACAGGTTGTAGAGGCCTGTTCTAATGGAACTGAGAATCACACAGGTTGTAGAGGCCTGTTCTAATGGAACTGAGAATCACACAGGTTGTAGAGGCCTGTTCTAATGGAACTGAGAATCACACAGGTTGTAGAGGCCTGTTCTAATGGAACTGAGAATCACACAGGTTGTAGAGGCCTGTTCTAATGGAACCCAGAATCACACAGGTCTTAGCGGGTCATTTGAATGGAGCCTGGTGTCGTCACTGATTCTGTAAATGGCTCTGGGTAAGATGTAAAACCCACAGCTTTGTACTAGAAGGGTTCATTGGCTTTACAGTTTGTTTCTCATTGGCTTGAATGGTGTCAATTAGCAATTTTGTTTGAAATCAACAACAATCAGGGTCTTCCAGGAACATTAAATCTAAGGCTAATAACGTATAGGTGAAATACAATAATATAGTATCGGTTAATAACAAGATAGTTTGATTATAATCAAAATAATATATGTACATTTACTTTAATAATATTGTAGTCATTCTATATATTTATTTAATTTAATTATACTGTAGTTTTTCTATATACTGCTCTGGAAAAAAGAGACCATTGCGCCTTTTTCTTTCCATTGCAAAAAAGTAAAAAATACAGGTTTTGAGTGAGGAACAGAAGGGTTAAAATTAAGAGACCACTGCAAATTGAACACTTCTGTTTCTCACTCAAAATTTTCCTTTTCAACTTTTTTGGAACTGAAAGAAAAAGGTGCAGTGGTATCTTATTTTTTTCCGGAGCTGTATCCATTTAATTTAATTATATTGTAGTCATTCAATATATATGTTTCATTTATTTATATTGTAGTCACTCTATATATATAAATATTTGTATATAATTTATAATTAAATTAAACTTTTTTTAAAAATCAGTCTGTGTCTGTCTGTTATGTGCATGCCTGCCTTTGAGCATGTAGGTTGAAGAGGTTGATTGAGGTGTGGGTGTTGGTTTGTCTGTAGACACTGGTGAGGTCTAATACCGTGGGTGCAGTGGAATGGGTCTGACAACACTGCTGTCTGTCTTCGCTGGGTAGGACATGTCTACACTGGGATTCAAAGAACCATCCAGATTAGAAGACTGTCTTCATATGAATGAGACTCCTTTATTTAACTGTGTGAGCGCTGGTCTATATCGGTAGTGTTGCCAGACCCTTCTGAATCTGATCAAATCAATGGGATTGGTTGGGATTGATTATGATGGAGAGATGCATTGATTCATTACATCTTCTTCCCCACACCCGTGGCCAGGCACAGTCACCCCCAGTTTCTCCATCTGTTCCCCCAGAAACACGTTCCTGCGTAACCTAGCAGCCACCCAGTGGGAGAAGAAGAAACGTGGCCGCAACGGAAAGCCACAGAATGAGTCGCTGGAAGATGACATCATAGCCCCGCCTCCCAAGCCAGAGGACACTCCTTCACCTGAAGATAGAAGTCCCAGTACATCCCCTAATGGTATAGTACCACTAAAACATCCCTAGCCGCAGGTATAGTAACCCTAATCCATCCCACCCTTGCCCCAGGTGTAGTTACCCTAACCCATCACCCCTGGGCCCAGGTATAGTACCCCAAACCTGTCCCTCCTAGCCCCAGCTATAGTACCCCTAACCCATCACCCCTGGGCCCAGGTATAGTGCTCCTAACCCTAACCCCAGGAATTTACCCCTAATCCATCCCCCTTAGTCCCGGGCAGAAGCAGTAAACTTGACTTTTCACTGACATAAAATGTCTTCTCAAAGCCTCACTAACTCTTCCTAATCGTTAGTTACACAATAATACATGTGTGCGACACACAAAGCACGCACGCACACACGCATGCACACACACACAGCACGCACGCACGCCACACACGTGCACCCACACACACAAAGCACACACAAAGCACAGGCACACACACACACACACACACACACACACACACACATACACAGGCCAGTCCAGCAAGTGAGTACATGCATCATCAAAATCCTTTTAGACAGGGAGGTGTTTTGGGGGCAGCGGGTTGAAGCTTAACCTGTTTGGGGGCCCCACCTGAACAATCATTACTTATGACTTCCAGTCAGCCTTGATGGGTTACTGTTTCCAGTACCGCTGCAACGTTGGTCAGGGGCAGAACTCACGTAGCCCAGCCTCACCCCTCGCTGGGAAGTACCAGAGTTTCTCATTAAAGACCTGGAATTGAGGAGGAGCTGTTTGGGAAGGGTGGGAGTTTTATTATTTTACGTTCTGCTGGACCTGACTAGAAAAAACACCAGAAAAACCCTGAGCTGGCATATGTTATCACATGGCCAGATGTTATCACATGGCCAGATGTTATCACATGGCCATTTGTTACCGCATGGCCAGATGTTATCACACGGCCAGATGTTACCGCATGGCCAGATGTTATCACATGGCCAGATGTTACCGCATGGCCAGATGTTATCGCATGGCCAGATGTTATCACACGGCCAGATGTTATCACATGGCCAGATGTTATCACATGGCCAGATGTTACCGCATGGCCAGATGTTATCACATGGCCAGATGTTATCACATGGCCATTTGTTACCGCATGGCCAGATGTTATCACACGGCCAGATGTTATCACATGGCCAGATGTTACCGCATGGCCAGATGTTATCACATGGCCAGATGTTACCGCATGGCCAGATGTTATCGCATGGCCAGATGTTATCACACGGCCAGATGTTATCACATGGCCAGATGTTATCACATGGCCAGATGTTACCGCATGGCCAGATGTTATCGCATGGCCAGATGAAAGATTGGTCATGATTGCCATGAAGTGGGTGACTATAACACGGCTTTCACCACGGGCTGAAGCAGACAGACAGAGCAAATGCATTTGTTGCGCTGGCTTCACCGCAGTTGAAGACAAGTGCATCTACCAGTGATTCTTATTGTGTAGAACACGTATGTACATTGCTATTTCACTTGGAGAAAGGCTGGATTTCAAACTGCTATTCTCGGGTCCCTGCTAGAGCAGAACCTGGTGCTAGCAGGTTAAAGAAACAATTATTAGTAACAAAGATATTGAACCAGGCTATTAACTTAGCATTGGTGGGAAGCTCTCTGTTCCAGGACACGGTCTGGGGCCCTGCTCGCGGTCTGGGGCCCTGCTCGCGGTCTGGGGCCCTGCTCGCGGTCTGGGGCCCTGCTCGCGGTCTGGGGCCCTGCTCGCGGTCTGGGGCCCGGCTCACGGTCTGGGGCCCGGCTCAAGGTCTGGGGCCCAGTGATTTCCCTCATCTAGAAGCCAGGCGCTGGTCACTAGATCCCCTCCATCCCCTTCAGCTTCACTCCATCCCTCCTTCCCTCCATCCCTTCCTCCATCCCTTTCTTTATGCATCATCTCACCATCCCTCCATTCCTTCTTTACATCTCTCTCTCTCCATCCTTCTGTCTATCCTTCCCCATAGCCTTTACCCTACCCCCCCCTTCGGCCACTCAAAGCCTTTCTGTCCATTGTCTCCAAACAGATGGAAATGAGAGATGTAGAGGCCCAGAAAACTGCCCCCCAACATGCAGACGGGCACACAAACACAAACACACACACACAAACACACACACACACAAACACAAACACGCTGTCACTTTCTCAGTCACACACACTCGGGGAGACAAATGAAAGGGCTCTTGGCAGAGTAAAGGGCCTTTCATGTTGATGTGAATGTGAACCAGTCTGGGGGGTATTTCTCTGAAGGACCCTGCTGTCAGGCTCTGCCAGTAACAGTTCAAATAGAAATTCTCTCATACATGATTTGTAATGTAGTTCATTCAGTTGTGAATGTTTAGTTACTTTGGTTTTGCGTGTGCGTGTGCGTGCAGAGCCAGAGCTCCAGGCTACGAGGCAGGTCTCAGAAAGAAGTGGACACACTCCCAGCACCCTGGAGCAGCTTGAGCCAACAGACACACAGGCTCTTCATGATCAAACAGGCAAGAGATTAACATCTAATCAAACCCCATCTCCTTGGACCTCTGACTGCCTGTCTGTCTGCCTGACTGCCTGCCTGCTTGCCTGCCTGCCTGGGTATGGGTTGTGGCTATGAGCATTCCTGGTTATTTGAAGCGGCACCAGAAAATTGGCAACCCATTGGGTTATAGAAAGCGCCTGTCCACTGCCATAGGGGGCGCTTGCAGAGCAACTGAATTCGATGGACATGAAGGGTGTCAGTGGACCTGGGGTGACATCTAGTGGCACTCGGACTGTACTGACCTGTCCAGCTGCTCATAGACATGCAAGTTTGTAGCGGACCAATCCGTTTCTTTACACACTTTAAAAATAGATTTTGTTGCCGTATTGATCCTCTGTCGCTTGGGTGTGTCGTTGCTATCGTAGTCAACATTCCAGCGACGCCTTTGAACGTTGAACGATGCTAATGACTTTAAACGGGATCTTGTTTTTCTTTTTGGCTAAATTGGAGGCTTGGGTATATGACGACATTGGCAAAGTAGGCAAATATATCCTGGAAAACTCTTTGCTACAGTTATGTCATCACATTTATAGTACACAGATGTTAACATAGTCAGTAGCTCGCAAAATCTGTCACAGAGCTTTGCAATGCTAGAGTCAAGTAGCTCAAATCCTGAGGAAACCCCTCAATCCTAGTTATATATTGCAAAAAATCTGATGACATTGAAATCACATTTTCTGTCCTTTTTTATCTCTTTCTGTCAATCATGGAATGCTCAAATCCAGTAGCCAATTTCCAACCAATACATTTTCATTGGGTCCATGTGAAGATGAACTGGGTTTCAAATAATTTTCAGTATACAGATTGTGCTTTGTGATGAATAGTGTTTATTTACTTATACATGTATATTTCTTTTTGTCAAAAGCAATAATGACATGTACCATCAAAGTCATTATTATGGTTGCAATTAACTGGCTGGCTTTTGTCTCTCCTCCAGAGAAATCCACCAAGCGACAGAGGAATGCAGTGGAGCAGCTGAACACCCTTTCTGACGACAAGAAGTTCATGCTGAACATGCTCTACGCTAAGAACTCCCCAGCCGGGCCTTTGGGGAACCTGCCGGACCCCCTCCCAGAGATGGACCCAGAGGAGAACCTCTCCACAGAGGCCGAGTCTTGCAGTGGTCTCCGTAGCCTGAAGGAGAGACTCTCCAAAGTAAGGATGAGTTCATGTTTTGTTCAAACGAGTTCATATTGAACAGTGGCAGAGAAGTTCTGTCAGGGGGAGGTTGGCCTGTTTTTAGCACCTGGATTGTAAACATGATTCTGCTCGACCCGGAACCACCTTAGGCCCAAAGATAGGCGTCGCTTCAACACAGGTGTTATAGTTTTGTTTTGATTTAAATTCAGAATCAAATACAGAAAAGGCTGCTTTTTAAATTGTCAAATCAATATGCTCAACTGTGACGGCCTAACTGATAAACCCAATTCCAGGCCCAGCAGGAACAGGCCAACCCGGATGAGGACAGCAGCTCTAGGAAGGCAGAGTTGGAGTCTCTGGGTGGCAGTGCCAAGGCTGCGTGGGCGCGGCTGGCATCGGAGCAGCAGCGACAGAAGCTCAGGCCCCAGTACAGCATCGACGCAGAGGTCCACTCCCGCAGCCTGGAGAAAACCCTCATGACCCCCTTGGCTAGGAACACACAGGGAGACACCTGGGAACAGCTACAGGTAGTGTGTCTGTCTGACTGACTGACTGACTGACTGTCTGACTGACTGTTGTTGTGGCAATTTCTTAACTAATGTATTTTGGAGACATGTTTGCTTATCTATTGCCTGGTATGTAACTCTGGTCTTTGGTTGTGACATGCATCTGTATTATTTCAGACAATCATTAGGGTCTCTGACCTGCTCAACTGGCTAAACCATTAAGGCTATCTGTCCTTGGTTCCTTAGGAATGTGGTTATTGGGGGACGGTAGGGGCAGTTGTCCGTTTAGGTAAACACAACAGTGAACATTATGGCAGGAAGGATAAGGTGGGGGGACAACCCTCCCACCTGTGTGACCTAAGATTGATGGGTGGCATCTTGCCACACCCCTTTTAACTACAATAAATATGAGTTGTACATGTAATTTTCTTCAGAGACTCCTCGAATGATTATTCTGTAAGCATTTGACGCGTCTCTCTATTTGCAAATAAACTACTAATTGTGCCAAGAGAATTTTTGTCTCTGTCTTACTCCTTTGAGTGTCTATCGGTGAAATTTCCATCACACTGTCTGACTGACTGTCTGACTGACTGTCTGACTGACTGTCTGACTGACTGTCTGACTGTCTGACTGTCTGACTGTCTGACTGTCTGACTGACTGTCTGTGATTGTCTGTCTGTCTCTGTCGTCTGTCTGTGTCTCTGTCTGTCTGTGTCTCTGTCTGTCTGGCCGGCTGTCTGTCTGTCTACCCCTGGCTGTCTGTCTACCCCTGGCTGTCTGTCTACCCCTGGCTGTCTGTCTAACTTTGTAACTTTCTGCCCATTAGCCCAGCTCCAGAGCCCTGAAGATCAAAGACCTGGACTTCTCTGACCTCATGGAAGAGGAGGATATAGACGTTCTGGACATTGATGTCTTCGACTCGGGCCTGTCCAATGGACGAGTCGGTCAAGGTGGGGGTGGCATTCCTCCTCCTCCTCCACCCATGCCTGGTCTAGGCTGCGGTCCTCCTCCTCCTCCTCCTCCCCCCGGGCTCCCGGGCATGAGTCCTTTTCCTCCACCGCCACCTCCTCCCCCACCTGGTGGGGGTATGTTCTCCCCTCCTCCTCCTCCACCCCCTCCTGGGGCACCTCCTCCACCGCTCTCCTCCCCCACGCGGGCCCTGGACCCGGCGTTCGCCAAGAAAAGGAAGACTGTAAAGTTGTTCTGGAAGGAACTCAAGCAGCCGGACAGCCCCAGGAAGTGCAAGTTTGGACGCGGGACTGTGTGGGCGTCGCTGGATAAGGTTGCTGTGGACACGGCCAAGCTGGAGCACCTGTTTGAGTCCAAGGCCAAGGAACTGCCGGCGGCGCTGAAGGTGAGGGGCGGGCGGTTGCTCTCGACTGGGAACGTTGGCCGGCTGACTGGACTCAGAACAAAACCAACTGCAGTGTATAGAAATCCCTTCTGCTAAACCCAACGAATCCATCTATCACAACACTCAGCCGTGCCATCCGCTCTGAAATGCTTGCCCTCAGAACTGTTTCAGTTTGATGGCCCGTCAGTCAGCCCAATAAGATTAGATTCAACTGTCTGTCCACTTGACTGGTGGGGACGTGTCTTTACCGGTCAGGTGGACAGCAACCCTGTTCCCCATTGGTCCTGGTCTAAATAAGTGCTCTAGATAAGCAACACTGTGCCAGTTTGAACATGACCAGAGATTACTTCTAAAAAATGTTTTGTCCCCCTCAGAAAGGAACGGAGTCGAAGAAGTCGGCGATTTCGGTGTTGGACTCCAAGAGGAGTAACGCCATCAACATCGGCATGACCGTTCTGCCGGCAGTCCACATCATCAAGACGGCCATCCTCAACTTTGACGAGTTCGCCATCAAGAAAGAGGACATCGAGGTAGGACCGGCCATCCCCCACCAGGGGGCGCCGTTGCGTCACGCCTGATTCACTCGGACCTTGCATGTAGCGTCACGTGCCGACAGGGCAGCGCTGCAGCCCTCCAGCAGTCACCTACCGCCCACCAGCTGCATGCCAAACACTGTCCTCCTCTGCAGGTTTCATATGTTCTGAAGAGCGCCACGTCAAATATCTCCATCCACATTCACCCCCCCACACCTTGAGTGTTACTCATGATCTTTTCATCCCATCTCCAATACCAATGACCGTGTCTCTCCATCTTTCTCTCCGTCATTCCTGTAGAAAATCCTTACCATGACACCTACAGAGGAGGAGAAGCAGAAGATACAGGAGGCTCAGCTGGCCAATCCTGAAGTCCCCCTGGGCTCTGCGGAACAGTTCCTCCTCACGCTGTCCTCCATCAGTGGTCTTACTGCTCGCCTGCAGCTTTGGGCCTTCAAGCTAAACTACGAAACCCTGGAGAAGGTATGATGTTATGTTCTCAAGTCCCGGAACAGTGAGATATTAAACTGTAGACATTTTATTGGTCCTAGACTCATTCAGAACAAAGAAAGTAACCCTTACCGTAACATATCTAAGAGCTTCTGATAAATGGCTGAAGAGAACAGAGACCAGCACACTGTAATTGCTTGTATCTCGTCTTCACTTCTATATGACCTTTTAGAAACCATGTGCCTGCAGCAAGTTAGATCAGAGGTAAACGTGCCTTTTTGAATTCTGAAAATAAGTGACACAGAGTTTGACAGTGTCTAACACCAAGGACTGACATCTGTTCATATGACTGTCAGTATTGAATTGTATGCACTCACTGCCGTACGTTGCTGTGGAAAAGACAGTGCTCAACGACTAAATGTCTTAAAATGGCAGTTAGCTCCCTAGTGACCTGATTAAAGGACAGTTTGGGACATTGATCCAGATAAGGCTGTGTTCTAGACATTGTCTGTGTGGTCCCATGGACCTCTGTGAATCTTAAAAATGCCACCACCCCCCTCGAGCCACATCCCTGTCATCGAGGCCCTGGAACAGACTGTTTACACTATGCCCCGCTATAGAGAACTGGTCTAGGATCAATTTGTCTTTTAGTTCAATTAAATGCGATGAAGTTGGGGGTGCTTGTGCATGATGTATTCTGACACACACACATTAGTCTCTATAATAATAAATGGGCCTAAATCAAATGCAACTAATGAGATTCTTAGTACAAACGATCAAATGGTTACTTGACAGCGCAGTTTAATATTATAATAAAACCATAAATACTGTGAATAACAACCACAGGGGCACAGTGACCATGGCAACAGGTTAGATAGTAAACAGAGCAGCAGCACCCTGTGTGCGCGTGCTCGCGCTTGCATGCATGTTATGTCTGTGAGCGTGGCACATAGGAGTGTGCACGTGGGTGTGATGGCGTGTGTATACGTGTGCAGTTAAATGGGAGTCAGCGATGAGAATGCTGGTGGATATTAAATGTGTGTTGCTCAGTGTGTTACGCAGGATGCCGTATCTCTGGCCATAATATTCCCCTGAGCGTTAAGGATGAGGACAGGCACAGCTCTAGAAATACCAACACACTCCGCTCACTCTCCATGTCGCTTCCCAGCTGAATATCTGCCAGTAACACTGTGTTATTCACAAAGTTTGCAGCACACACACACACACACACACACACACAATGTTCTTAGACTCTGCCGTGTTAGTGTGCTGTGCATACTGTTCTAGCCTGTTTGATTTCAATTACTTTAATAATCTCTCACCGTCTTCCCTGGTCCCTGTCAGGAGATAGCTGAGCCTCTTTTCGACCTGAAACTGGGAATGGAGCAGCTTGCCAAAAACCAAACCTTCAAGCGCATCCTGGCGACGCTTTTGGCCATCGGAAACTTCCTCAACAGCACCAGTGTAAGTGTTCCCTGTGTCCTGGGTAGTACACTGCCTACGCCGCGCTGTGGGATTTGGGACGGCGACCGTCTGCGTCGTACAAGTTAAGCTCACGGATTTGAGGCGTTATACCATGGGAAACAACGCGCACACAAACAAGGTTTTCTCGTGCAGGAGGCTTAAATGCATACCTCATACAATGACTTGCCGTATGGCTTCGCAATGACCCACAGGAGTTAAGCTGCTTACAGGGACGTGTTTTCCCCAACTTGGCCCGCGGGGAACAGTTCAAAGTGGCATGCGGACGCTTCCTTGTTGTCATGGAGGCTGAGATTGATGGACCTGCGATTGCTTGTGGCTTACAGTCTGATGTGGTTTATCTCTGACTGGGTTCACCGCCCTGTCGCCTCCGGTCGGTCTGTGTCCTGTCTATATGTCGCGTGTCTATGTTTCTCTCTGTAGGCCAAGGGTTTTGAGCTGAGCTACCTGGAGAAGGTGACGGAGGTGAAGGATACTGTCCACAGACAGACACTGCTTCACCACGCGTGTAACCTGGTGGTGGAGAACTACCCCGACACCTCAGATGTCTACTCCGAGATCCCGGCCATCACGCGCTCCGCTAAAGTAAGCCCCCGCGCCCCAAACACCACCCTATCCCCTTGCGTTGTGCACTTGTGCCCAGAGGGCAGTGACGGCCCCTTCCCTTGGTCAGAATGTGCACTACGGAGGGAACAACCTGCAGTTCAGGATGTGACGTCTGTCTGCTTGTCTGACGACGATAGAAATAGTGAGGTTTTCAATAAATGATGGAGCTTAATTAGTTCCATCTTATTTCTGGGTCAGGTTCTATAATAAGATTTGGTTTTGGAGTTCATCTGTCTCAGCGTTGACCACACATGATGGAATCACAACAGCTGCAGGTTAACCGGGTTGTGGCGAACCCTGTCTCCCACTTCTCCCCCTCCACCCTCCATCCCTCCTTCCATTCCTCCTCCCCCTCTCTGCCTCTCTATTGACCTCCCCCTTCCTCTCCACCCACGTCGCTCCCCTCCTTGTCCGTCCCGCTCTCTCCAGGTGGAGTTTGAGCAGCTGTCGGACAACCTGGTTCAGTTGGAGAGGAAGTGCAAGACGTCGTGGGACAACCTGAAGGTCATGGCCAAACACGAGACCAAGCCTTCCCTGAAGAACAAGATGACGGAGTTCCTGAAAGACTGCACTGAGAGGATCATCATTCTGAAAGTGGTGCATCGACGCATCATCAACAGGTACGGTCGGATCGGGTCGGATCGGGTCGGGTCGGGTCACGGGACACTGCTGGAAGTCACACATATTTGACCCCAGATGTAATTCACAAGTGCCTACCCAGCAGCGCCTAGTCATGCCTCTGATCTGCCTGAAACACGAAGACACTCTGGCAGCCTAAAGAGGCGCATGAACAGGAAATCTTAGAAAGGGGGAATTATGCTTCAGTGATAATCTAGGTCACTGGCTTTCATAATGGAAAGTCTTTCCAAACATCCACACGAGTCCCCTCTCAAACCCATTCTCCCCCTTAGATTTCACTCCTTTCTGCTGTACCTGGGCCAGCCGTCCTATTCTGTCAGGGACACCAAGGTGACCCATTTCTGTAAGATCATCAGTGAGTTCTCTCTGGAGTACCGGACCACCAGAGAGAGAGTCCTGACCCAGAAACGCAAGCGGGCTGCCTACCGGGAACGCACCAAGACCAGGGGGAAGTTGATCACCGAGGTGAGACTGGACCTGGGCTGGGAATCTGATGGGTCCGGGCTGGGAATCTGATGGGTCCGGGCTGGGAATCTGATGGGTCCGGGCTGGGAATCTGATGGGTCC
>JACXGJ010007102.1:0-31720 GCA_016801105.1 Esox niger | reverse complement strand
CTACAGTACATAGACTGAACCCACTGCCTACAGTACATAGACTGAACCCATTGCCTACAGTACATAGACTGAACCCACTGCCTACAGTACATAGACTGAACCCATTGCCTACAGTACATAGACTGAACCCACTGCCTACAGTACATAGACTGAACCCATTGCCTACAGTACATAGACTGAACCCACTGCCTACAGTACACTGATTCCACCCACTGCCTGCAATACTTTGATTCCATCCACTGCCTACTATACATACAGTATGTTTTACCCAGTGCCTACTGTACTTATATTGCACACACTGCCTACTGTACATAGATATCCCCCATTGCCTACTCTGTATCCCCAAAAATATGCTGGGTGCATTTTTCTGCTTTTCGTGCAACCCAATCTTCCTGTTGAAATAAATGTGTTTAAATCACTTTATTCCATGCCTCAGTATGCTAGTAAGAATAAATGCAACTTAAAGTATTTTTTTAATTCACATTGTTATGGTGTAATTTTAGCTGTTTTGAAGTACATGAGGCAGAGAGATAGATATGTCATCATAATGAAATAAGGGAGGAAGCGAAGAGCTATATGTGAATACGTGGGAAGTGTAAGCATCAACTACATAAGAAAAACAATGTATTCTGTAATTATTGGCTTGTATCCATAGCAAGAACCATAGATTTTTTTTAATTCACATTAACACCTCATCTCTCACCTTTTCTCTTACCTCCTTCCTCCCACGCCCCATATTCTGAAAAAGATTTCTCACACTAGGGGAACCTGCTACTGAGTCAGTGGGACAGCACCTGCCATTGGCAAATTATGTTCTGACACTCTTCAGTTGCTTTTGTATTACAAATATTTAGAAAACTGTGAGTTTACGCTGTAAAATGACCTTTTCAAAAGTGCAACAGAATTCATTTAATTATAACATTCAAAACTCAATACTCGTTAAAGTAGCTATGCCGGTCTTGTTAACCCACAACATCACTGAGAGCAGAAAGCGCTTTGTGGATGTCTATGAGACAATGGGAAACTTTTAAAAGTTTTCTGGGAGAGACTACACAGTTTTGCCTGCAGAAAATGAATACTGCATATAATTATCACGCTGCCGGTAAACTGTTTGAAACCCAAAGTGGCAATATGCAAGCACTTAAGGCATTTAAATGGCGAAAGCCATTTGTGGTCCCCAGGGGCCTCTACCTACCTGGGAAGCATTTAAGGTGTAAGCAGAAATGAACAAAATTGTGAAGATTTACTGAATGTTTTTTGAAATTGAAAAAAAAAATGACAAGGGAAGGATAGAAATTTGAAATGTTAGTACACAATTTTTGAATGCCCATTCATTTCACCATAGCTTAGAGATATTTTTTGTTGCCTAACTAAAAACAATAGGCTGACACAGCTGTCTAACAGAGGGATTGTCATTGAACACTTCAAGAGAAAATATTTTAAATTGCACTTGTTATATTCTACTACTTCTAATACTTACTCCTACAACAATAGAAACTATGATAAAAAAAATAATTTGCATTATTATGATAATTGTATCCCCTGGTATTGGGGCCCTATATTACCACCAACATTTTTTAAAGCATAAGGCATGGACCACAATTTATTTGAAATGTTTGCTCACACAAACCCAAAGAAACCATTTTTTATTTTTTATTTACACCTCATATTGATTAAATGCATCACTTGTAGTCTTTCTGCGGAGATGTGATGCCCTTATGAGATAAACATCACAAAGCGTCTGTAAAAATCACACCGTTTGTGACACAAACACATGGTATTCATCAATCAAACAGAGAGAGCCATGGGAACACACTGGCTATTGCTCATACCCACCGAGCCAAAGATATAGCTGAATAGGTATGGATGTGTTGTCGGAAAGACAATCGTCTTGACCAAATGGTTGGAGATACATACTCTTTGACTCTGGAACAGTTGGAGATGTTGCGTTAGTCAGGCTATCAACCAAAATACTCATAGAGTCTCTGAAACAAGTGGATGTGTTGCGTTAGCCAGGCTATCAACCAGAGGCTAAGCTATGGACACAGTGTACAATAAGATTTTATGCACAATTACACTAAAGGCACTTTAGTCATGTCAAATAATCTTTGCTATGTAGCTCCTGAAACTCAATTTCAATATGAATGCAAAATGAACCTTAAGAAAATTGCATAATGTGAACTTTGCACTCACGGAATGAGTGCTCTAACCTGTATATATTGATATGTAGACTGTAGATATTAGGGACACTTACTGCAACGAGCAATCAATCTTCCTGAAAGAACATAGCTTTAGAGAATCAGATTGGATATAGAGCCAGGTGAACGAGAGCCCCCTCCCCGACACACAAAAATGAAGTTTTTATGTCACTTAAAGCATGCCTTTCATTCTCCTAAGTTTCTATTGATTTTTCCATCAATAGGCCAGACCTTTTATTTATTTTTTACCACCTCTCTAAAATAAGGTCTAAAATCATGTCTCAGCACTCCTCTATGTATTAATTTATTTGAAATAGCGAGATCTCCCTGGTGATCGTTCAGTCAGAGCAACCATGTTTTCTGTCATTTTTCACCTGCATGACAACCCTCTGGGTCCTCTCGTGAGGTACACTTGTCTTCCTTAAGTGCCTGTGCGACCCACGAGACAAATTATGATGTTTCTGCAGGAGCGACGCAAGCCGTTTATCGTGCCCGGGAGTCAAGTCATAAGTCGCTCCTAACGGACAGGCAGTTCGTAACCAGGTACACAGGGCTCTTGACAGCCTCTCCCCTGTGTGAACAGCATCAGTTGAATGTGTTCTGTAACTGCTTGCTGCTCAAAATTCCATAGCCGTTTTGACGTCCAGAAAGCATTCACAATGTGATGTTGTATTAATGAAATGTGGCTTTGAGTTTAACACATGTATGCTAATGTGGCAGTGTATGGCTATTCAGGTTAATAATGGATGTTATGGCTGTAAATAAGTGGGCAAGGTCCTTCATCTTGATTTGTTTTGATTAAGTTCAGGTACTGTATGACACAATGAACACCATACGTCAAATTGGCTGATATCTAATGTCTTATTTTAATTAGGTATGAAGACAAATCACAAGAACAACCATTGGTTGACAATAAGTATTGTCAGCAAAGTGGTCGTACTTTAGTAGGGACTCCCAATTATCGATCACTGAACTGAAATCATTCTTGTTTTTATGACTCCAGACCTGGCTCTTACGGAAAAAAACATATCAGCCGTTCCCTGTTATGGGAGCTGACATTGTATGGAGGAAGCGTTAAGTGTCATGCCTTCCATAGTTTTCTGCCTAATGGTAAGGTAATTTACTCTGTAATCTGTAGCAACAAGCCCAATATAATCAGATGAAAGAGAAAATAAAATATCTTACATTTTGTGTGAAAGATCCCAGTCAAAATATTAAGATTTTGGAGTTCATAGAACAGACAAGGAGATGCAGCAATTTCCTTTTTGACAGTTGTGATGGCATTCATTAGAGACATGGCTGAGGAGCTTTGCTCAAGCTGACACTTTTCATGAAAAATCAAAAAAAGGAATATCTTTTTAAAATGAAGGATATACCTCAATGATTAGTATTTGGACTTAAATGTAAGTGAAATTGTAGACATATTTTGGATTTGTTTGGCATCTTAATAAAGGAATTGATAATCAGCTCTTAAAGAAATTGATCTGTATTTTAAGTTAGTTTATGCTAATGAAAGAAAATGTGGTAAATGAATTAAACAGAAGTCAGTCATAAATTATTACATTATCATAAACAAGTAAAACCCATTCTACACTCCCGACCCTGTTTATAAACAGATATCTGTACTACTGATAGAGAGTAAGATGATGTTCATTACCGTTCATTGAATGACTGGACATGACTTTGAGTGTGTTGATTGTCAGTGCCTGGTGTGCTGGTCCCAGTATAAAAAAAGTCATCTTCCTGGGCATTTAATGCACAGTAGTGTCTAGTTTAAACAGAGACTTTTGAAAGAAAAAACACTCCACTACTACCCCCTAATTGAAACAATATGTTACCCAATTATTGTTATGTATTTGATACAGTGTTTTGTAATTAAAATTCTATGATTTACTTTTATGGACAAAACCCGGACAAAGATCTTTCAAATGATCACTACACAAACTGGTTAAGAAAAAAGAAAGGTCAATTTGAATGGAAGAGGGAGGGAAGTAGCCCTTCATATCAAATGGGTGAAAATCTATCGGTATTGTGAAAACACTGTTGCGTTAGGAAACTTTTTTCTACTGGTATTTCAGAATCTACATAGATGTTGACTCCTTTGATAAAAAATGTTTTAATGCATGCGCAGCATGTCGTAACATTTCCTTCACAAACCCAGAGAGAACAGTGATTAGAATGTTGGTAACACAAAATAACCAAAAATGTCAATTAATCTCTTTGAGAACGCTAACTTTGATGTTTAAAGCAATTCAATTAATTGACTAATGCTTTCAAAGGCTTTAAATGGATATGATTGATTTAAAGATAGTCAGTCTCCATGTCTTTGAATATCAGCCCACTCATGAATTAAGCATTTCCTTCACAAGTGCAAATGTGGATAAAACTTTTCTACCATATATTGATCTAATCCATCTTGTTGTTGCAACATATTGCAATTTAAATTAAATCCACCTTTGGGAAGATTCATTTAAAATAGTCTTACTTTAACATATTAGTAATTTAGCAGACGTTCTTATCCAGAGCAACTTATATAAGCAATTACTCTTACCCAACAGCAACATTTCTGGCCTTACATTCTAACCACTATCTACCGTCTCTTTGCCCTTAGCTTGTGTCTATAAGAGTCTGAGTGTGTCCTCATAGTTGCTGCTTGGGGTTATTTTAGTGGCTGTCAGTTATGGAATTCATGAATATTCCTTATTCATGTTGTTAGCCTGTGAATATAGCCTGTGTTTTTTTAGTATTTTTTTTGGGGGGGGGTGTATCCATTGGTTGTCTAAGCTGCATGTATTTAACTTTTTTGGAAAGGGAAAAAAAGGTCCAGTGGTCTCTTAATATTTTCCGGAGCTATATATATGTATGCAACTAGAAATTTGATCCAGATGACAAATAAATGTTTTCTTTTCACCAAAACATATGTCGTAACAGCTAAAAGCTACAAACTGAAAACGAAGGAGACCAGTGACAACAATGATACTGGTAGCATACAGTCAACATTTATAGGATCCAAATTCGGTGAATGCTCCAGGACTGTTTCAGTCAGTGTTCAGTCATTCTGTAAATCCAGCCACTACAAATTTGGTAGTAAGGTCTTCTATTGTAAATTCTTGTTGAAAATACTCAGTGTGACTTCCAAGGAGACCAATAAAGACATCAACATCAGGACACACTTGGCGGTTGGATAATGCTCTCAAATCATGTTCCTTTTTTAAATTGTAATGAGAGCTTTAATTTAATTCAAATGCTCAAATCCCTCCTGTTATTATGCAAGATATCAATCTAGAAACTGTCTCTGTAATGCCACCACCATCTTTTAATATATGTATATTTATATACACTGCCCCGGTAAAATATAAGAGACCACTGAACCTTTTTCTTTCCTTTCCAAAACAGTCGAAAAGGAAGGTTTTGAGGGACGAACATAAGCGTTCAATTTACAGGGGTCTCTTAATTTTATATATATATGTATATATGGGAATGTTGAAATTTCTCATTTTAAATGAGGAGCCTAACCAAGTCTCTGATATATAGTTAAAAATGTAACAACAGTAGAAACATCACATAGATGTGACTATTTGACTACATGCTAATAAGGCATCTACAGTGAGTCAATAGACTGCAGCCTAAACCTAGCTGTATCTATGGTTGTTCATCAAGGTTTGATACTAGTGCTGACCCAATTCCCTGTGTGTATTAATAATGCTGTGCATTTTGCTGGTTATTCTCTTATCTACTCCTGTGTACCACAAGTTCTGAAATCTATCCTTGGGTTTTTGAGCCATTTCAGTTTGCATTCCAAAGCTAGTGCACCTGAATCAACTTGTCTGGTATTTATCATGCCCTTGACTACCAGATGCGTCTTTCATGCTCGATAAGGAGAGTGAGGAGGAAAATAAAACAACTTATGAGATGTTTCCTCAAAAAGGGAAGTCCCTCTGAGTTGCAATGTGTCATTGTCCAGTCCCAGAAGAGAGAAAGAGCACAATTGGATGCTGGGGCACCTTCAACCCCCAAGAAGAAGCACCCGGCTACTGTAGACTAAATAATTGTCACGCTTTGGCGTGGAGGCAGGACACAGGCGCAGAGGTTTTCAAGGGAAAGTGTAGTTTTCCTGAACAGTGGTGATGGGACGCTTGAAGCGACACTTCAGCACGCGCCTCAAAATTTTCTAGCTAGACAGGTTGTAACGAAGCTTTGGTCCTCGTTTACAACCAGTTCAAAACACATGCAAAAGCCGACACAAATGTCTTCTCTCGTTATTTCTTTACTCACTGATTAAACATGTACTTCTACTCATGCCCAAGTGGATCAGTGGTCAACGTTTCTGCCTCACAATACAGCTGTGTTATTGGAACCAAGTGTTCAAGTCCTGGCTGCAGCATATTAACAGTGCCCAGGGGTCTAGCAGATGGCATGTACAATTCTCCTGTTGTTATATCAAGTTGACTGAAAGTACATTCTCATTTATAGCAATGACTTGGAAACAGTAAGTGTTAAGTGGCTGGCTTAGGAAAAACACAAAACATGTTTTCCCTTATTGGAATTGCTGAGAGAAGGCAAGGCTATAATTACAATTTAGACCTCACAAAAATGAGATGGAAGAAAAAGAGAATAGGAAAAATCAACTCCTGGTGTCACTGAAGGTCACCGCAAGTCACCGCGTAGTGGGTAATACACATCTGCCTACTAAGGCGCTCGGAGTACGCCGACTAGTGAATGTTCAGAGCAAGAGTCTAGTTTAGAATAAGTGGAATGAAAAAACCTTTTGTTTGTAACTTAAATGTTGTCATTTTTCTAGTAATATAGCAGAAGTACATTTTAGTAAATGGTCATCTTCTTAAGATTATTAAGTATGTTTTAGGTTGTGTAGTTACTAACTAGCTGTCCATTCAATCGTTAAAGTTTCCATTATTTTGGCTGGATATACTGAGGGTCAGTGGATGGGGAGTTGAAACATGATGAAACGCTGCAGAGGGACAGCCATTGCTTCTCAAATCTAATTGTAGGAATTTACTAACACTCATCATCAACACCTTACTAAAGAGAATGCTTTCTCAAAATGAACAATGTGAGTGAATTTTTCATTATCCATTGTAACATTTTGAAAAGAAATACTCAAAAACATTATGTATATTGCCAGTAATATATATTGTGCATCATTCTAAGAAATTATCTGTTTCCAGTGAAGTTTTTCCATTCATGTCTAAGCATGACATAGGCCGGCCATATGTCATGTGACACTCAAGGAATTTGAACCTCATGAGTTTCATTACAATTTTAAATTTGGAGATGCAGTGGGTCCTTGCTCAAGGTGATGCTACTTTAGAAGAAGCATGAAAAGCCCACTTCACATCTTATCCCGAATATGAAAAAAATACTTATCTTTTGAGATAGATTTCAATTTATAAAAGGCTTAACCTTTGTGGCAGATATGCTTTGCTTTCATCAAGCTGACTTGTATTTGCTTGGGTTTATCTTTCACCTTACAATCCACATGTGACAGAAATACAATTTACAACTGTAAGGATGGCAGGGCCAAATCCATCCCAGCAACATACAGCACTGGAGGTTGTGCAGACTATAAAATTATGTGACACTGTGTCCTGAAAAGCGCAAAACAAACCCAAACAAACATGATAGACCTAATGACAATGTTAATCCAAAGTCATAATACAATCAAGTCCAATCCATATATTTGAAAAACATTGTTACTCAGAAGTTGATCCTAGTGTAAAAACCCGGGAAATGTTATTTCTAATTCCAACATTGTAGGAAAGGTGTATGTACTGTGTAGGCTGTATCGGCTCTATTTTATGTCATGTCAACAAGACGGATGATATTCATTTAATTATATCAGTAATGCAGATGGATATTTGAAAGTTTTAGGAGCAGGGAAGAATACAAACATTTAGAGTCTGGCTTTGCATAGCTATGGGTTAATGAGTAGCAGACGGAACACGCACGCACGCACGCACGCGCACACACACACACACACACACACACACACACACACACACACACAGTTAATTTAACTCAGTTTCAGGGCTCCCACATGCTTTGGGTCATGTTAGAATGGTCATGTTTCAGGTCTTGGTAAACTCACCCCTTTCACAGGGCAGTCCAGTCATCTCCCAGCTGGGGATTCAGCAGACGTTGCAATGCCACGTCTGGTTTGTGTCTGACCTTTTCAAAGTAATACATACAAAATGAGCTTCCCCTCCTGTAGGAATATAGCATCTGGGAGTGATTCCATAACTTGGTAGACTTTCAGCGATGCAAGGGATTTCAGATGCCTACTGAGGTGTACAGTGTGTATTTTGTTTTGTGTTGCATTTTGCACCTTACAGTAGAGCTCACACATCTAATGTTTGAGTAAGATACCATTTTTACTTCTTATTATTTACTTGACCTTTTCTCTGCAGTGTCTTTTTTTACATGATTCAGTCATATTCCTTTAGCTGCAATTTCATCTGTGTCTGCTAGGAAAATCAACATATCACCTTGTGATTTGGGATAGCAATGAATTGCGTCCTGTACTGCTGTATGGCAAAATGAAAAGACTAGCATTAAATGTGTTCAAAACAAATGCTCACCTCTTGGCAAAAAATTGGTTGTTCAGGAACTCTGGATAAAAGTATAAAAACATCTCTGTTCTCTGCTCCCCATGGGTGTATGATTTTATAAAATTATAGTTTTTGTCCGCTGTCATGAAGGTGCCAGTAAACAGTTTTGCTAAGTGTTCGGGGGCATATACCTGGTGTTTTACCATCCCAAGTTGTTGGATGTCACCGTGGTCTTTCGCACACTTTGCTGTTGAAGCTCGCATCCATTACAAGACTCTAGTGCTGGTCTTGAGAGCAGCAAGGGAAACTGTCCATTTCTTCTTTAAGGCGGAGCGCATCTATACAAAAGTAATTAATTCTGCCACCTACAATCTCTTGACAATCCTGAAAAAGTGTACTCCCGGACTAAAATCTGAAATCTATTATATTTGGAGAGTCAAAAAAATATCTTTGAAACTCACTCTCCACCTGTCAACAACACAGACAGTACTCAGCCTACTCAGATGTGACCAATGATATTTACATTGTGTGAATGCACTCAGGATCATAAATATGTGTGCTAATTTTCATCCTGCTGTTTTCAGTGACAAATTAGCCAACGTGTAAATGTTGTCAACAGATGGCAAAATTACTCAGCCACAGCACACACAGCACTTCAGGGATATGTAATGCGGTGTTTGCCTCTCATTAAGGTGCTAAGTGATGCATGGTCTCCATTCTTCTAAGGTCTTATTTTCCAACAAATCAACACATCACATCGGCATTACAAGCCTCCCAGAGAAATGTGTACAAAACAAGATCCCCATGTAGTGTTTTTATTACCCTCAGATATCCTGCCAAAGCAAACCAACCCAACCGGCCTTATCTATTACCGGATGGTGTGGCAGCCATGCTCACTATACATCATGATCAAGCAGTACAGCAGCTATGCCAGTAACTTTCTGTTGAGGATTGTTCCCTTCCATCAGTCCTAAATGGCAGTTCTTTTCACGGGTTGTCGTTATGCAACATCGTCTGGAGAAGGTGTGGATGAGGTCAGGGTGAAGTTATATAATCGCCTCATCGGCTGCTCATAGAAAATGATCGGGACCGATACGCAGCGTTGCATCTGAATATGTCTCCTGACGCATCAGTGCCCTCGCTGTGTCCTCTGAGCAGCAATTAACAGTCTCCTTCTGCTAGTCTTGTTTCTCCTTCCTCCGCTACTTGCCGCTATTCATGCAAGGAACAGACCTGGACAATGATCATAGATTTTCAAAAGCATTCAACTGACACAGTCTAGTCATCTCACCAGCACTTTGCTTTGGGTTCAGTTTCCCTATACTTCGAAGGTAATTATCCCCAAATAAATTGTGGTTCATCTTGGTGAAGCATGCAGTCTATATTGTTATGAAATGGACAGTTTTAAGTTTTTAATATATTTCAATTAACTGGGCATTACTCATAATTATCCATGTTAAAGTGATCCCAAAGGAAATGTAGTTTATAATAGCAATGAAGCATCTCGGGAGGTTTGTGGTATATATAACATGGCTAAAAGCAGAGCCCATGTACTCAGAAATGTGTCATGCATAAGAATAGGTCTTAGCCATGGTTTATTGGCCATATACCACATCTGCTCGTTTTATATTGGTTGTACTACAGTCTGAACAGAAAAACATCTATAACACTTTGTGGAAAAGGGCTATACATTATGAAAAAATTATGAAGTAAGACGATCTCCTTTCTGCTGTTAAGAAAAGTCCTGCACCATAGCGTAAATCAACACTAACCCACTGACTGTTATAGTAACAGAATACACTGTCCTCTGCTTAGCTAACAGCCTAAATACTGATCAAGTAACATCATGGACTGAATGCCCAAATCCTGTTCATGTAGGAATATTTTAGTGCAACAAAACAGGGGCTACTAAAGAACAAGCAAGTCTGAAGTTAATGTCATTTTCTAGTACTGTCCTGTTAATGCTAATTTATACAGATTCAGATTGCAGAACACAGTGTGGTCGGCACAGTAGTCAGATAAGTTAACAGTAACTGGTGCAACAGGGAAACAGCACAGGTTTTACTCTATTCTTAACCCAGCTAACCTCAGTGTCATTGTTCACGAACATGGTCAGGTACAGGTACATAAATCATATTAGAGGTCAATGTTCTTCTTCCTCTCCCTCGTCTATCTTTCTCTGCCTCTCTGATGTTGTCACCCGTGGCCCTTTTTATCCATGCCAAAAACGAAATTGCTTGTTGACTGATTATGTTTGTTTATGTTTACACTTCTACAGCTAAGTGTTGAGAATGTTAGAATTGAGATCATCTGTGTTTAATATGTTGAATGGCAATGTTTGTTTTCAACATGGCAACACGGTGACAGTTGTGTTTTACACACAGGTCTGAGTAGAGTTTTGCAAGAATGGTTAGATAAAACATAAATGTTTGTGGAAACAGGTGCATTGTGTTTATTGGTTAGTGTAAATGGTCTTTCTTTTGTAACTACGCATCATGCTTTTGTGTGCATTGCTCATAGAATCGGTTTTAGTGTGTTAGCGATTGTGAAGAACTGTATTATGCAACAGCCCTCTTTTAGTGACGGATATTCTCAGGGGTGTGATTGCTTAGACAACACACATGGCTAGATAGGCACAGCAGTGGGGAGAAATAAGCAGTGCATTAAAACAAATAGCTAATCTTTTGCACAGCAGTTTGTTCTCAGTGTAATTATACCCTCATTGAAAAAGGCAACACTTTCAGTCTGTGGCTCATATTTTAACTGTGCAAAATGGAAATTGTTAGTACAAACTGTGAATTTAATTTGTATCTTTATTTTAGGTAATGCAGAATCCTGTCAAGTTCTAAAAACAAGCAAGTGAGACAAATGTTATCATCTAAAGCCTATACGGCTCAGTTGGAAGAAGATACGGGATTGCATGCATTCATGCGTGACCTTATGTCACATGGGATGAAAGCGTCTGCAAAATAGCACACATTATATCATTACATAAAATGACATAAGGAACATAGCAGTAGTTTGTTATCTGTATTTTGCAGTGTTTCAATGAGACCTAATACAAAGAAAGACAATTTGAAGAACAGTACATTAATTAGATAGTTCAGGTAATAGCAGTTTACTGTCATATTTTCTGTAGAAAGGTGAATTATTACAAAATTCAATGGGAGAAAGGAAACCTTTCCCAAATTGTAGGACAACAGTACATTAAGATTCTGGATGCAAGTTCATATACATATACAAGTACATATACAGCTCTGAAAAAAAATAAAAGACCACTGCAAAATAATTAGTTCCTCTGGTCTTACTATTCATAGGTATGGGTTTGAGTAAAATTAACAGTTTTGTTTTATTCTATAAACTACAGACAACATTATTCCCAAATTCAAAATGTTTTAATATTGTCATTTAGAGTATTTATTTGTAGAAAATTAAAACTGGTTAAAATAACCCAAAAAATATGTTTTGTTTTCAGACTTCAAATAATCAACAGAAAACAAATTCATATTCATTTTTCAGAAATCAGTATTTCGTGGAATAACCCTGATTTCTAATAACAGCTTACATGCGTCGTGGCATGCTCTCCACCAGTCTGTCACATTGCTGTTGGGTGACTTTATGCCACTACTGGCACAAAAATTGAAGTAGCTCGGCTTTGTTTGATGGCTTTTGACCATCAATCTTACTCTTGATCAAATTCCAGAGGTTTTCAATGGGGTTCAGGTCTGGAGATTGGGCTGGCCATGACAGATTCCTGAACTGGTTGTCCTCCATCAACACCTTGATTGACCTGGCTGTGTGGCATTGTCCTGCTGGAATTTTCTGTTCTTCCAGGATAATCTTGTACTTGGCTTGATTCATGCCTCCTTCACAAAGACAAGTCTGCCTGATTCCAGCCTAGCTGAAGCATTCCCAGTTCACCAATCCTCCACCAAATTTCATAGGGGGTGTGAGACACATGTTTGTAGGCCTCTCCAGGCCTCCGTCTAACCATTAGACAAACAGGTGTTGGGCAAAGCTGAAATTTTAACTCCTCAGAGATGACCTAACTCCATTCCTCTATGGTCCAACGCTTATGGTCTTTTGTAAACTTCAACCTGGCTCTTCTTTGCTACTCATTGATGAAGGGCTATTTTCTAGCTTTGAACGACTTCAGCCCTGCCCCTAGGAGCCTCTTTCGAACCGTCCTCGCCGTGCACTTCACACCCCAGCTGCTGTTTGCCATTCTTTTTGTAGGTCACTTGATGTCATCCTACGGTTCTTGAGTGACATTTGAATGTCATCTCGGTCAGTGGACAGTGATTTTCGCCCTCTGCCAGTCTGTAGCTTTGTTGTCCCCAATGTCTGTTGCTTGACCTTGTTCTTATGAACTGCCGTCTTTGAAATGTTCAGGATGGAAGCAATCTGACACTTATTGTATCCCTCTGCCAGCAAAGCCAGAATTGAACCCTTCTTTTTCTGACTAAAAGCTTTTCGTTTCTCACTAAAAGCTTTTCATTTCAACTCTTTTGTCATGCTGAATAGTTATATTTTAATTCAAATTACCTTTGAGGTGCTACCTGCACTGCTTTGCCATCTAGCTGGTCCTATTGCAAGAGGATAGTGATGACCACAGTGGTGGTTTTTATACATCTGCTTGTTAAATTAGATTTGGTTCAGGTAATCACCTAATCAGTACCTCATTAAGTAAAGTGAGGTTTGCCCGTGTTGGCATTTAACAGACACTGGAATGGACTGGCTGCCATACATGTAGACATGATGATTGAAGAAAAGTTAGGAGTGGTCTCTTAATTTTTTCCAGGTCTGTATGAACACTACTGTTCAAAAGATTGGGGTTGCATTTATTTCCATTAAACCCACTAAGCTAATGTATTTATTTTGTATAGGAAGGCCACCCCATGGATCATTTAGAGCTATTTACTTTGGTTTTCATGTTACTGGTCAAATGCTTTAACCTGTCAGATACAGACCACCCTAAATAAAATGATTATCCCAAAAAAAGCCTGAATATAAAAGTGGGAATCAGTTGTCAAAATAATAAGAAAATGTTTCCCCATTACTGTACAGTATATTATAACATAAATCAACTCATAGACAGAGCATGGATTCAAAGTTAATCCATGAAATTAAATGATAATTTGAACCATGTTTTAAGGCTTTAGGATGTTTGTTTACATTTACTTCTTTACAAACATTGGAAGCAACATTTAGCATTCTCCTTGAGCTTCTGTGTACAACAGCTCAACTGAGCTCATTAGCCATTTATTAGTCAAATTTGTCATGAATCAATAGAAGCGTAAAAATATCTGTAACAATTCAGATTGACCCTTTGTGGCCACTGAGGTTTCCAACCACAGCAAAAACGTGCCTAATTGTTATTCATGCACAGTGGCATCATCAGCAGTATCAAACTTAGTCAGGAAGCTGGATGTGAAATATGGACAGGCATCGGATGGAAAAGTAGAACATTTGGCTCAGGAAGAGCAGGAGATATGCCACTCTCAGAAAAAAAGACAAACTTCAGTGGAGAGAATGGAGGACACCTGTTGCTTGTATGTCAAAAACAGCTACTGTAATTATCAGAAGGGGAACCTCATTACCCATCCACTCAGCACGGAGGTTTTTCTCAATTTCCTTTGAAAGTGGAAATGTCTCATGTATTAAAAATAATCCAACGTGATCCCAACGCTAGTTGACTGGGATCCAACTGGGTTATTAAGACAATTAGATTACCCTAATCTGAAAACACTATCTGTAACGACCAGATGCCATTTTCTCCTGTTTATTTTGAAATCAAAGGTTTGTTAAGGTTAATTGACCAATTATTGTGAGGTGTTTTGGAGACATGATTCGCCTCCCTCCCACCCCATTGCTGCATTCTTCTTGACCTTCTCTATCTGATGGGTATCAGAGGCATCGATCCTGAGAGCACCGTGGGCTTGTTGGAGCACTAACACATTCATTACACAACGGGATTACAGCAGCAAAGCCAATGGCACACACACACACACACACACACACGCTCTGGAAAAACACAGGGCTTTTACAAACGGACAGAGCAAAATAAAGCAAATGTTCCTTCAACAGAGTGCAATAGCCCATGCCAAGCTCGCAGGTATTGCGGAGGGAAACTTTATTGACCGCAATCGAATGCTGTCTCCCTCGTTTCCTCTGAATGTTTTAGTGAAGTCATAGGTGTAGGGCCTTAATATGAATCTAATGTATACGGCAGCAATAGTTCTTCTTTTTGTAGAGTTCAGAGACAGTGGCTCATGGTGCTAGAACATGCAAGAATCTAGATATTGTGAATATGGCTGCTCAAAAGCAACTTTAAATGTTTAGAGAAATCAAGTCAAAAAGGAGAGTTGCATTTTTCAAAGTACAGAGACGGTCACACAGAATAGCTTAGGATGTAGGTGGAAATCTCTGGCCCAGGTCAGAGTCAGGTTGCTGAGGTTGCTGCTTTTTATAACCCTTTTCCCTCTTGTCGTCTTGGGCTCCATTTCTAGGTGCCTCCCACATTTTTGGTGTATCACACTGCAACACTCCCCACAAAAAATGAAAGTAATGATACAGAATGTGTGCATTTTCATACACTCTAGACATACGTCTACCGAATTCATAACAGGAATCCTGACTCGGATAAGACCTTTTTGTAAGACTCTACATTGCTCTGAGCAGTGTGCACTGGGTAATCAGTAGTCTAATTGTATTCTATGCCTGTATGTCATCTGAGTGCAAAAGTTTTTATTTATATGTCAGATTATAATGTTTTGATGATTATGTTTCATTTTGGCTTTTAATCAATAGGGTATAGGGAGTTTTGAGATATATGTTGATCCTTTTTAGAAAATATACTAAACATTCCGAAAATGTGTTGGCGCATTTCCCTTTCTGACCCATGAAAGAGCGTGCACCTCTTCATACAGCGAAAAACTGTCGCGTTTACAGAGGGGGAGGCAAATGCAGGGGTCGAAGAAAGAGCTTTTAATATGAACCCATAGAAGAAAGAAACTAACGCCGGGCGCTGCAGATACAATGAGACAATACACCGAAACACACCAGGAACCACAGGACAGATGAACGCAACAATACAACAGTGATTGACAAGGACAGGGAGAAAATGACTGAACTAAATTCACAGACTCACAAGGAAAAAAAACAGGTGAGGGCCATACACAGGTGAACAGAATATAACTAGTCAACTGTACTGGGAACAGGAAAGACGAAACAAGGACATGACAAACCAAGCACTCGCAGAAAACACGAACTGGAACTGTCCTGTCTGGCTGGGACCGTTACAAAAACTATAATATGGCCACAAAGATACTGTATGTTTACAAAACAATGTACAAAATCTCCACACACACACTTGTAAAGCCCTGTGTTTTGAATATCAGGCCGTGGTGTTTGCTTAATAATTGCCCCCCAAGGCATCAGTTTTGGGGAAGCTTTGGGTATGGTGTGTTGCTACAGTCTCCCTACACAGTGTGTTCTCACCAAGTGTTCTTTGTGACAATCTTCCTGGACAGAAGGAGTTTATTTTTAAAAGGAATAGTTCCCTACAGGAATAAATCACTCATGCACAAGGGTACAAACAAGCCCAGGGGACAGTGGTTGGATAAGGCCCCAATCTGTGGGTTTGGTTCCTCTTGGAGCAATGATAATCAGACCGCTTGGGAACTGCCCAGGACACTGCTAATAAGAGAAACAGGCACAAATCTGAACACGTACAGCCCTGTGCAGTTTACATTCAAATGAGAATGTGCCAGTGTAGTGTTATAGGAATAATCCCTCCAAGGTTAGTCCAATAGACACTAGGCAGTCATGTAAAAACATTAATACTAATACTTTCTTAGCAAAGAGCTTTGAGGTATTTCGGCTGTTAGGTTACGTGTCAGTCTTCGTCAAGTGTAAGCACTTACAAATTAATGAAAGGGAATTCATTCTCTGAATTATGATTAGAAAGACATCAGGGAATTTCTTCCCCTTTTTTCAGATTTTGTACTAGAGGACATATTTATTTCTGCAAGACTTTTGTTCAAATCCATTATCCAATTAGAAAATATACAACAATGAAGTGTGTATATTCCCGGTTTTAGCATGCTTTTTCGACATTTGAAAAGTTCTATTACATGTAAATATTTTCCAGAGAAAACAGCCAAATTGTGGAACACTTATTTTCTCCAAACATTAGCCATTCGATGATCGATCCGCAAGAATGCTTGGCACAAGTAAGTAAACCTCTATTTAGTCGCTACTGTTTTCCTTTGCTATTCAGAAATTATAAAGTGATAATGGTTGTAAACCATAGGTTTAAGTAAAAAAAACATAAAGTTGATGAGAAATACAGTGTAGACATTTCTTATGGTTAAATGACTATTGTAGCTGTAAATGGGAGATTTTTTGATGGAATATCTACGTAAGTGTACAGTGGCCCATTACCAGCAACCATCAGTCCTGTGTTCCAAAGGCACATTATGTTTGCAAATCTAAGTTTATCATTTTAAAAAGCGAATTGATTTTTATAAAACTCTTCTGCACATACTATTATACAGCGCGGGAAAAAAATAAGAGACCACTGCAGCTTACAATATGCAGTGGTCGCTTAATTTTAACCCTTCTGTTCCTCACTCAAAACCTTCCTTCAAACTTTTTTTTAAAGGAAAGACAAAGGTGCAGTGGTCTCTACATTGTTTCCAGAGCGGTATTTTAAGTTCCTGGCTAAACACCTATACAAAAAAGAGCAATGTATTCAAAGCTAAGTAGGTGAAAAACAGTCTATCAGCAGACTGTTGTCTTTTTCTAGTTGTTTTGCTGTTCTAACACACATTGTTCTCTACTTCCTCAAACACAACCAGAACATACCAAGTTCTGCTCTAGTTCTGATTAACTGAATCATGAATGTGGAGAGAAAATACATAAAACAGCAGCAGTTGCCTCAGAGTCTAATTAGCAGAGCATTCTTTTTGTCCTTCATTATGCAGAATAATACATACCCTCAACTTTCCATACACTTCACTCCTTTCCAGTACACATGTTCATTAGGGAAGTGGGACTGTACTGTGCTTTACCATGTCAATGTTTTAAAGGAAGGGGTCAATGTTGCTACTTCAGTTTACAACCTGAGTGCACAAATTTAGTAGCCGACAGAGTTAAGCAGAAGATTCAGCAAAATTTGAGGACCATGGTATTGGACCAAAATATTATTAACTGGAACAAAATACAAAGAATTGCTTTACTGAAATGAGAATGCTTGACCTTGGTGACCAATCATAACAAATATGCAAATTAACACAGGATGGGATGGGTTAAAGCTGATGTCCAATGCCTACCGTGACTGCATGTCACTGATACAGACAATAACCAACAATAATGGAACTACAAAACTTGATGCCGAACACATTACCTGGAGATGACTTCTAACCCTTTCACCTTTGACTGTGAGCAACAACATGATTACCTTATAAAATGTTCTAATCGTTTTGGCTCTAAATGGCAGTATCAATGAATTAGACTCTATTAGCAGACCAGAATGGGAAGATCTTTACTGCAGCACATTTTTGGCCAATTTGAGAAGTATTACTACTGCTCTAATGAGTGTCTCTGAGATGAGGTTCTAAGAACAGCCTAGAGTTAACAATATTCTGTGTTAATTAAAATGTTAATTACACAATATCCCTGTAGCTAGAATTCCTTTTAAATTATTTATTTTTATTTACTTTTTTAGGTCACACAATCCTTTATGCCTTGGAAACAGTGAGAGAACATAACCTACAAAGTTTCACCATAGGTTAATGGTTTTACTATACTGTACAACAGGACAATTTATTGTCAAGACAATACATTTTTAGGGTTCTTTGGTATAAAAAGGCTTTGCATTGATACACATTCAATAAATTAGACACATTTGATAGAATATTTTTTATCATATTCATGAGGAAATATATGAGGCAAATGTAAAATAATAATTATTATATTTGGCTTTAAAAACCATAAGAGCATACATTTTCATATTTTGGTATTTGAAGTAAAAAATGTCAGATTGAAAAAAGTAAGGGTGAGCTGGCCATGAGTTTGATATGTTTTTTAACTCATCCAGGCCATGACTGTAAACAGGAAGCAAATTATAAACCTAGTATTTCATGATCTCATACATCAGAATATTGGAAGAACTACTTTAAAACCTTAAATGCAGTTCACGACAACCATATTTGCTTTATCGCAGATGACAATTTTACTATTTATCAGTTCATCCTGTATAAAGAGATTTACTGGACTTCACTAAAGTCCTGTAAATCACTTAATTAAACCCTTTCCCTTTCAAGACTTTGCTGCATAAGCTTCCAGCATACCTCACTGTTAGAAGTTAGAACCTAAAAACATGAAGGACTGAATATGTTCACAAGGTTTCTTAACTGTAAAAGTCCTGCTTGTCTCCTAGGAACTTGGAAAAATCTGCCTTTTCATTTTCATGCCTCCAGTTTTGGAATGATCTGCCATGCTCTTTACATCTTGTTTCCCTCTGGGCAGTTTAGGACTGGTGATTCATCTGATCAGTGAGAGCTGTTGATGTTCTGATTCAGGTAATATATGTGTCTGTATATTTGAGATTGTGGTGCTAAAATGTGCTTGTATTATTTTATTGTGTAGGTGGGGGCAACAGCATTGTAAATAAAACCCTGGTCTCAGTGGGTTTTCCTTATTCATTTTATAATTTTGATCTCTTTTTTTAAGGGAGCCCCTAAATAAAGGTTAAATAAAAATAACAATGATTATATAATCATCACATAAATGACATTGCCAATGTCAATAACTGTCCTTCCGTAATACCGCTCAGAGGCCAGCCATTTCATTTCAGTGATTTGCACATTTCTCATTTTCTGCAGTCGATGGCTTTATAGGCTGAGTTAAAGCTTGACTCATCCTAAAGTTAACCAAGGAGGGGGCCTGGGCTAAATGGCATCATAATATATGCCATAACTCTGGCTCTGCAGAGGAATGTGTTTGAACCACGGACAATATATTACTCTCCCTCTGAGCGCAAATTACTTAGGCTGTCCCCGACTTCTTGACACATGACATCTATTGCAATGCAGGGCTAGAAAGATTCTCCAGAAAATGATGAAAATCCCTTAGCATCAGCCATCATATCTTTAAAAGAAATGGATGATCAAACGAGGAGTCTAGGCCATACAGTATGTGTGACTTGACGAGGAGCTTTGCCATGAATTCATTTGCTGCATTACCAAAAAATGACTGCCTTATTATATCCATGTGTAGACTCATTGTGTTTCATTTATAAAGAAGTAAGCTAAGCAGTTTGACAGGATCTAAATGAATCCCCTTTCCGACTTGATAATTTACTGTATCCTATAATTACGCTTTCAATGAATTTCACGTGTTTCACCAGACAGATTACTTAATAATTATGGGTACATGGATCAGTCCTTCACCAAGACATGTTTCTTTTTCCATCTCCCAAAATGACATTGAGAAGTAAAAGAGTCTAGACAACCTTTTCAGATCCCTGAAGCCCAACTTTAACATTACTGTACAGTATGAGCCATCAGGATACCACATTTTCTCATTCTGCATTCGTGCCACTGATACATCCCCGGGACATAGTTGCCTTAAAACGGCAAATGAATCAATTTGATTGCAGTCTGTCACTCACGTCCTCTGGTGTGTAGATGGGTTTTTTCTTGCTTGACAGTGCCCTCATGGTGGCCTGGGATTACTTGAAGGCAGTTGATGCTCCACGGTAATTCCATATTTCTCTGGTTTCACTAGACTGTGGTTCTTTCTGCTGCATCAAGGCAAATAACAGAACAAGCCATTTCGCTGTCATGTGCTAATCCCCCCCCTTAAAAAAACACATTTCAGAACATTTTGCACTGTAGGCTATGATGGTTTCCATTGCGGGTTTTGCAGCACTTCAAAATGAATTGGAACTAATGTGTTTATTTCCATTATCTAACAGCAGATGAACAGTTACCCCTCATTCCGTAGTTGAACAAAGCAACTGTCATACACTCCATTTTCTAGGTTCTATTTCTTCATCTACACCCACTCACTCATGGCTATATAATTCCCTATCCACCTACCCCTGGCATCTCAGGGGTTGCATAGTGTGATATCCTTTATTGTTTACCTAACCCATTACATACAGATGGATCGTTCACATGGTTACTGTATGTTCTTATGATTTGCGGTGTGCTAAGCTCTCTTGTCAGATATGCCAATACACATTGCCTCGTGAGCCTAAAGGGTTCTTAAATACTGAAGTTGCAAGTGTTGCTCAGCATCGACTGATAGATTTGAACACATTTCCAGCCCCCTAAGCCTTTCATAGCGTAAAACAATCACACAAGGTAAAAGAACCACAGTACATTAAAGTGAATAATTTCTGCAAGTGCCATTAAAGAGCTGTACATCAATGTCAGCATAAATTGATTGCATTTAATGAGAACAAATAAATAATGCAGGTCCCTCTTGCTGTTTCTTTCACCCAGTGCGTGTGCGCGCATAGGATAACAAGAGGCTTCAAGGTCCGTGAATTGCGTTGTATTGCCTCACAATATTTTGGAGTGAGATGTCTTGTCCTTATTTCTCTCACCATTAAATGTCCCTTCAATCAATGGCTCAAATTCATGGGGTCAGTGTGTTAAATGTACAGTATATGTTTGATAATGCTTCAAATTATAGCCGTTACTCACACGGTACTGTATTACCCACGTAACCACGAAGTAACAAAAATGTAAATATGTGATAAGAACGCAGGAACAGTTTAGGTTTTACCTGAACTTACTATGAACAAAAAACACAACTATTACATGACAACTTAAGATTTACCCACATACATGCCTGGCAAGAACGCATAAAAATATAGGAACAATAGGTAATGCGTGGACTAATATGAACCAAGAACATTATTACTACATTACTACTTCTTAGTAAATAGACTTGTGATACGTATTCTCCATTTGAAAAATTATTCTCATTCTTACTTGTGTTTATGGATTTACCATTTAAAAGGGATTTTACTCATTTGTGTGTTCCAAGTCAGTTCACAGAATTAGGAATTTGTTAAGAGACAACAGAAAGGAGACGATATGTTCTCTTCACTTTGAAAAACATTTTCATGCATTTGGGCAATCAGTTCTTGCCAAACCAAAAGGGCTGGAATTCATCGTAAAAAAGACATTTGGTATCAATGTGTGCAATGAATCAAGCCGCAGAAAGCGTTTTCTATTGGGTGTCTTGCAGGTCTGCCTGGCTCCCATTCTGACACACAAGTCTTCCAACATGTGCTGTTCCCAAATGTTGTTGCCAATAAGATCCATTATGACGTAACTACACATTACAACTAGTCTATTTCATGATGCCCAATAAACAGTAATTAAATACATGGTAAATGATCATTTGTTACCAGTTAATAATGCATTATAACACCATCACGCCATCTTCGTGTTGTAGCATATTCTTTCCCATACCTTGTGTACATATCTTTATTTCCATGTACGTATCTAATAAGTCCATCATCGTAAAGAAGTTCCTATATGGAACAAATTTATGGGGTAAGTATTAAGAAAGAGGGCTGTATTTTGATGCAGTGTTCTGTTCCCACATAGATACACTGTAGATACTAGGAAAGAAGGCTGAATTTTGAAGCAATAGTCTGTTCCCAAATAGATACAATGTAGATACTAGGAAAGAGGGCTGTATTTTGAAGCAGTATTCTGTTCCCACATAGATACAATGTAGATACTAGGAAAGAGGGCTGTAATTTGAAGCAGTATTCTGTTCCCACACAGATACACTGTAGATACTAGGAAATAGGGCTGTATTTTGAAGCAGTGTTCTGTTCCCACATAGATACAGTGTTGGAAAGAGGGTTATGATATGAACTGGTGTTTGTTCCCACTTCTTTGCAGTGTAGTTACACAGAAACAGGGTTGTAATTTGACATAGTTACAGTGTATTTATACAGAAAGTGGGCTTACGAGGAACGTACATTGTAAGTAAATGTAAAGTACACAAGGTATGGGAAAGAATATGGTACAACATGAGGATGGGGGGGTGGTCTTGCAATAGATTTTTAACTGATAATAAATGTTAATTTAACATATTTAATTACTGTTTATCAGGTATTATAAAGTAGACTAGATGTAATGTGTAGTTACATTACGAGCTAATGGACCTTATTCGTAACCATATTTGGGAACAACATATTTTGGGGGAGTTTGGGAACTATCCAAACGGGAGCCAGGCGCCCCTGCAACGCAATACCGTTGTCAGTACTGACAACTCATTACTTTTCAGCCTATCCTTTCCTTAATCAGCTTCTTGTTTTCAGTGTGATACAATTACAGTTCTTTGGGTCAATGGGAAAAAACCTGCATGTAGGCAAATTCGTTTTGAGGAGAAAGAGGTTGGGGATGTGGGACCCCTAAAAGAAAAAGGCTTTTTGTTTCTTGATTAATTGCACACTATAAAAAATTCCTACATTTATGATGAATGCCAACTTGGCTTTTGGTTTGGCAAGAACCGATTGCCCAAATGCATATATTGGCAAGGAAATGTTGCACAAAGCGGAGAAATGCGCATATTGTCTACTCTCTGTTGTCTCTTACCAAATCCCTGATTCTGTGAACTGCCTTGGAATACATCAAGTAGTCAATTCACTTTTAAATGGTAAATACATAAGCATGAATAATAACGAGAAGGATATGCATTCAAATGGAAACAGTGTATTTCTTGTAATCACAGGTTTATTTACTAAGAAGGTATGTAGTAGTAATGTTCTTTGTTCATATTTGTCCACGAAAAGCCTAAATTGTTCCTGCCTTCCTACCAGGTAATTACATTTGTGTTACTTTGTAGTTATGTGGGTAATACCCTGTAACAGGCTGCAATTTGAAGCGTTACCATGTCTTTTTACTCTCTCACTAGCCAAGGGCTGGAAGCTCATTAATGTGACTTAACAACCCTTATCTGTTTAAGAGTCATTGCCTTCTGTCCTTCACAAGACCCAAAGGTACAAATGTTTTAATGCTGCAGGAAACACAGATTCCTTGATGATTTTATATGTTCACAAAAATCTTGACCTTTGACATCCATGCATACTGTATATAGTAGCACTTAATTACACACATGTTCCGTGAACCTTTGATTTATACCTGCACAACCCATAGTAGGCTTAGGGCTTATGTGCCTAAAAGAGAAAATATTTGAAATGGCCTTTTTCATATAGAGTATGACGCAAACAAGATAGATGGACAGACATACCTCTTGTAGGTCGAGCCCTTGGCTGTTATATAGTATATCTTTCATCAGATTAATTCACTTTGGAATCCAGTGGTTGAATTTATGTGCTCCCATCTCCAGATTTATTCATATAATGATTTCCCCTGCCATTTATCCCTGTGGAGCTTCTGTATGGCGAGCCTAAACCACGATTAAAATGCTGGAGGCTGGGTTGCAATCTTTTCTACATAAATAACTGACTTGGTACTGACCAAATTAACAAACACTAACCAGACATTATTTTCCGTTGTTGTTCAACTAGCACTTGTGGGTCCAATGGTTGACCATGTCTTTACTAGATATACAGTCCCCTCCAAAATTATTGGAACGGTAAGGCAAATTCCTTTGTTTTTGTTGTTCACTGAAGAGTGAACAAGTGTTGTTGTGTTTAAGATCAAAAAGATGAGTATGAGACGAGAGTTCAGAATCTCGGCTTCAATTTCCTGGTATTCACATCTAGATGTGTTAAACAACTCAGGACAGACCACCCTTTGTTTGAAACCACCCATTTTTCAAGTGAACAAATGTATTGGAACATGTGACTGACAGATGTTTCTTGTTGCCCAGGTGTTGCCTTATAGGTTGATTGTTCAAACATTAAATACCTCTGCATGACTAGTTTAAGTTTCCATCGTTGGTTTAAACCTATAAAAACTGCATTTCTTGTTAAAGAGTATAAAACAACATGAAGAATTGAGAGCTGTCTATGGGAGAAAAGCAAGCCATTGTCAAGCTGAGAAAATAAGGAAAATCGACCAGAGCCATTGGACAAACATTGGGCATAGCAAGAACAACAATTTGGAATGTCCTGAAAAAGAAATAAACTACTGGTGTACTGAGCAACAGACATCAAACAATTCGGCCAAGGAAAACAACAGTAGTTGATGACAAAAATATTGTGAGAAAAACCACAAAACCTCAGTAAGTGACATCACCAACGACCTCCATAGTGCAGGGGTGAAGGTATCACAATCCACAATTTGAAGAAGACTCAGAATGCAGAAATATAGAGGTCACACCACAAAATGCAAACCCTTCGTCAGCAGTAAGAATTAGACGGCCTGATTGAAATTTGTACAGAAATGAGCCGCAATCTTATGGACTGATGAGACCAAGATTAATCTCTACCAAAGTGATGGAAAGGCCAGTGTGGAGAAAGAAAGGGACTGCTTATGATCCGAAGCATACAAGCTGATCTGTGAAGCATGGTGGATGTAATGTCATGGCTTGGGTGTGCATGGCTGCTTCTGGAACAGGCTCATTAATATGTATTAATGTAACTGATGATGGTAGCAGCAGAATGAATTCAGAAGTGTACAGAAACATTATGTCTGCCAATATATGGAGAAATGCATTTAAACTAATCGGGAGGATGTTTATCATGCAGCAGGACAATGACACCAAGCACACTGCCAACAAAACAAAAGACTTCATCAGGGGAAAAAAGTGGAAGGTTTTAGACTGGCCAAGTCATTCAGCAGACCTTAACCCAGCAAAACATGAATTTAACCTCCTTAAGGGGAGACTGAAGTGAGAAACACCCCGAAACAAACAAGAACTGAAAGAAGCTGCAGTAAAAGCCTGGAATAGCATCACAAATGAAGAATGCAAAAGTTTGGTGATGTCGATGGGTTGCAGGCTTGAGGCAGTTATTGTAAGCAAGGTTTATGCCACCAAATATTACATGTTATTTACATTAAGAGTATTTGTTCCATTACTTTTGCTCACTTAAAAATACTGTGGTCTAATACAAACGGTGATATGCCCTAAATTGTTTAACACATCTAGATGTGAATATCAGGAAATGAAAACAGAAATTCTGAACTCTGGTCTCATAATCATCTTGTGATCTTAAACCCAAATATATTCAGTGACCATCAAAACAAAGGAATTTGCCTTGACGTTCCAATACTTTTGAAGGGGATTGTATGTCTTTTCCCATTGCAAATCATCTGATTAAACAAACCTGATTAGATCCACAGTCGCAAATTTCAAATTTGAATTTCAAATTGTTTTTACATCTCAAGCCTCAAAAGGATGATTGGAGTAAATATGACAAGCTCATTTTTCCAGCATTTAAGTTACAATTAGATCATTTCTTTTTTATGTGGCCACGGTGTACTGAAGAAGAAACTGACTTCTGATGGTTGCCAAGTCCTGCAATCAACAACTCACACATGTATTGTCTTCTCTAACTTGATGCTATTCAGGCACCACTGTTAAATTAGTTGAAAGTAAAACATTTACACAAAGTAAGTCTTTATTTCCCAACTACTGTAAAAGATGAATTCTTTGTCATTTTAACCTACAACTGGCCCCACAGCCTTAGAATTTCTACGTCAGAAATATGAATAGATATTACTATTGGAGAACAACCCGATAGGAGTTTTAAACGTGCTACCCGGCTTAGTTATTCAGCGCTCAGATAGCGGCATGCCACACTTACATGTCAAGTGCTGTCTATAGTAGAAAACTGAAATCTGTTTGATCGCACTGTCATATTTCTGATAACTATTTACTGAATTACTTACCTCTGATACAAAGGAAACCGGAGACATAAACTGTATATTTTCCCAAAACACTGGCTGAAAACAATATCCTCTTTTTTATGTTGTTAAGTGTGTATGGTCCATATTTAGGTGTATCCTAATATGTACTGCATAATCTTTTGTATACTGTCTCATCTATGTTAACAAGTGATGCAGAAACTACCATGAATTCGGAAGGTAATCTCCGTTGAGATATATACTGAACATGTGTGTAAAGGATAGAAATATGTTTTCATAGGAAAATTGACACAATTCCCAGAATAATTTGAACCAGTGGCGTCCATAGGCCTGGGTGTCTGGGGCTACAGCCCTGGTTCTTTTCTGAATAGCCCCAGATCGCAAATTGACCCAAAAAACTGTAAAAAACCCTGTACCTTCTGTTGGGTGTGTGGGGGGGCTAAGCCCCGAATGTATCGTGATCCTAGCAATGCCTCTCATTAGAACCCTTGGTAAGATGAGAAAGGGCTATGAAAAAAGTTATCAGCTTGATCTTACACTCAAATACAAGAAAACTCTTTAATCGAGGTAAATTGTTCAAGGACAAATGTGTCATGATTATTGGCACCACTAATAATTCTTATGAACCAAATCAAACAGTAATATCTTCCCATGTATAAATATTTCTAATTAATCTGAGTAATTAGGAACTTTAAAGTGGCCATCCATGATTTCCTTATTCATTGGGGTATGACTATGAGGTGACACATGTTTTACTTTTAATAGATGGAATGCCAGAGAACACAGAAGAGATGAGACAAAAGGTTATTAACCTTTTAAGCAATAGCTACAAAAAAAACTCTTGAAAAATCTCCACTATTAGTGAAATCATTGAATTTATTTGAAGAAGATTCAAGTGTATTTTCCTCCCACAAAGGGGATGCTTATAGGTGTTGAACAATCAGAGGATCAGTTCAAGAAATGTGGAATTCATTTTGAATTCTGGGGTCACCAAGTTTCCAAAACAACAATATTGATGTCTTGCCAATAGAAACCACCACTCTTATCAAGATATACACGTCAATGCCTGGAGATTGGCAAACATCAGCGGATCTTTGATTGGAACGGTTTGCTATGGTCAAGAAGACCAGGCGTGAAACCATGGATGATCATGAAGAAATGAAAAAATCCCCACTGTGGGGTATGGTTATGCAAATGTGATGTTGTGGGGCATGCCAGCATCATTTAATCATGTCCTAACTCCTAATACTAACCTGTAATGCCTAAAACTGAAAGTATCCCCAGCTCTAACAATAAACACCATTGTAGGTTTTACCATAAACCTATCTCCTATGCCAGAAATAGCATTTTTCCTAGAGGCTTAAAAAAACTTGTGGGTGCCAGGTGTTATTATCTTTGTGGGGATTTCTGGTCCCCACGTGTATTGTCTGACCTAAATCTTTCCCTCTCTCGCTCTCTCACACACACACACCACTTTAGCCTATGCAGCCTCCCTTCGAGGAATCTCTCTTTGAAACACTTACCCATTTCAATGCTTCCTAGTCGTAACTGCAGTGCAAGATGATTACCTATCTAGTATGTCTGATGGTAGAATAGCTGCAGGCAACTTGTTTAAAATAGCCAACGCCCAGCTAAAGGTTCATTTCAAATATATGGATGACGCACAATCTGCATTGACAATATGCAACAAAACGGAAAAACCTTGCTCAAGTAATATTCAGCATGATTTTGAATTATGTCGTCATTGATGTTTTGAACGATTTTACATTGAACGATTTTACATTGATGCTCAGGGTTGTGCTCCATGAGTACAACTGCACAAGGTTATGTGCGCTGAAGAAGTGGCAATATGATAAACAACAAATAATATACGCAATAAATGTCATGCGCCAGCACAATACTAATGCTTTAATTATGAAAGCCCTATCAGAAAACGCTTCCAACAGTAAAAACAAGTGACAACAATGCCACAGATGGTGTTGTGTGGCAACAGACAGGACTAATTGAACAGAAGAACATCCAGTTGGCAGCTCTGCTATCTTATTAGACATGCCATAAAACACATGTTGGTTGTGATAATTGTAACCAGTTGACTATTAAGGCCTCAGGGAAAAGTGAAGTCGGTTTTTGGACATTGGTGTTTACTGAGACTAGCCCCGGAGCTAAGATCAAACCAGAGCAAGCCTTGTCCTTCTTCTGAAAATGCTTGATAGAATGCCCATTATGTGCAACCCAATGTCACCACAACGATCTATATCCAATTCACCGATGCTCACTATATAATCGTCAAAAAGGTCAAGGCACAGTATGTTACTGGCTAAACAGATGGAATCCATTAGAGGAAAGTGTTTGAATTCCATCTGTGAAAATGATTTATTTAAATATTATTCTGATACCATCATAATACAAACTGCAGTAACGTTCCAGTACAGAAGCTTCACACAGTTCCAAGTAAAAAGAAAATTACAGATCCTAAAATATTTGACGACTCAATAAACAGACAGGACTGCATCAAGATGAAGTGAAATCAAACAATACATCTATGTGGAGCTGAAACAATGGATATTGGCATCATAAAAAATACCACAAACAAATTGCAGTGTTGGCGTTTTTGAAACAATATCCCTGGAGTGCTACTCAAAAGTCATAATAGTTTGTCTGGTTTGGCTGAAACGTCATTGCTTGTTAGCCACCACAATTCTGAAACATTGCAATTACAAACAATTCTGCTGTCGATCATTTATATGATATACCCGCTTTTGTTCGACTCAAAGCACTCTGAAGTGATTCCATTTCTTCTTGATGAAATCCAGTAAGCTGAGGTACTGCAACCTGAATAGTGCTGCCATTTAGAAGAAATCTTCCATAATTGACAGTTAATCCAACCGTCAGTAATGCTTGAAGATTTGTGTAATCCCATTTCCTGTTGTTAACACTTAAAAATGAATAAATGACAACATTGTTACAAATACAGAACATCACTTCTCTGCCTTTTATACATTTTGATTTAAAAAAAGGTTACATGCTCATAATGTACTTTACAAGTTTAGCATTTTTTTTTTTATTTATATATAGGGATTTGACAAACCGATGGCATTCATTTTACTGTGCACACAAATATGCTATTCATATCATCAGGCCCTGTCTAGAGAATATATTCTGGCTGAAGCCAAATAAAAAAAAAAGATTTCCTTGAAATGAACATTTAGGATTCATATCCGTAAAAAAGTCTCAATGGATTTTTGCTTGATATTAATTTTTCAATGTATGCAGCATGATACATCGTTGCCAGGTTAACTGTTCTCAAACCCCCACTGGCGGAACAGTAAAGATTACTGCAAATACATCAACCACACGTCTTGTACTCTGACAAGACTTGCTGATCAGGATATGTCTGTAGGTGTATGATATCCTGCAGTGTTCTAGACTCTGTCAGCTATCTCCAACTGCTGTATCAACAGGTTTAAATCCCCTCATTGAACACAGGAGCTCAGTGTACAGCAGACTGGAGACTATGTTCACTGTAGAAAAGCCTATTAAGACCTAGAGCAAAATCATGCTTATTTGTGGCCCATGGAATTTGTGTGTAATACCAATAGCTTTGTATTTATATAGTTTTCCCCATCTCAGTCCAAAGTGCCATTATTTTAAATACAATTTGAAGAAATGGATAGATGTTTTTTGTGAATCCAAGAAGATCTCCCATTTCTTCTGAGACCGTGATAATATTTGGAATATATTGGTACAATATGTGAGAGCACTATGCTACAGTTTAAGCAATGTGCAAAGAGATCAGTGTTGATGAACATCAATAATGTATGGCCATAGCCACTGTCTTTGGTTTTATGATACATTTTACAATGGACCCTCTCGAAGGAGACCCTCTTCAGCCAAAAGAATGGTAAATGTGAAGCACCAACTGTCACCAAATCCATTAACAACTCCACCCATTCACACAGTAGCTATGGGGGGAAATGTCCAGTGATCACTGTACTTAACAATATCTATACATACAAATGCAGCATCCATAGAGTGAATGGAAATTATTCTAAGTGGTGAATGTCTATAGAACAATGCAGAGAGACTGCTAGAATGCTTCTATATCGAATCAACAGATTTGTATTACAGTAGACTCCGTAAATTCTGCTAATGGGTTCTGAATTAAGGGGTCAGATTGTCAAAGCGTTGTGTTAATGAAGAATGAGAAGGGATAAGAGCAAGGGTAATTTAAAACCATTTCCTTAATCACGAGAATTGTAGAATCATCCTTCTCGTTATGTTACAGGAAAGAAACCTATACTACACTGGGGAATCAAATGGCATGAGAACTCTTCTTGGCTAATATCAGATTCTTTACAAAAAGATAGGCATCCAAGCATTAGACTTTGTAGCAGTACTTGGATACTCAGTCCTAAGTGATGGAGAAGATTTTTATGTTGCTAATTGAAAGTGAAGCATGCCATTTCTTAATTAGTGCAGCCCAATTGAAATGTAATTGTCCGCTGGCAGGGTCTCTTAAGAACATTGACATGTTTATGCATCATAACATGTGAAGCTGTTACATAGGAAATTTCATGGAAAGATTGTATATTTAACTTCCAAAGAAAATACTATAACAAAGTGTGAGAATTTATGAGACCAGTTTTGTGAAAATAAGAAAATATATTTGGAATTTTGAAAATAATACATTGCCGAATTGTCCTCATTTAGTAATCCTCACAGGCTTAAACATTATTTCTTTTTGGAATTGCTATGAACACATGTGAATGGTAACCATAGTAAATGAAATCTATACACAGCTCTGGGCATTTGAAATTAAACAATTAAAGAGCCTCATATTTATATATTAAACAAATATAGATTTTTTTTTACTTTATGCAATGACACAATAAATGTACTGCAGGAAACCAAAATAAAAGTATTTGTGAAAGATATTCCACGGAGACACAGTCAGTTTTCGCTGTTGTTTTGATTGTGGTGAGCGTTAAAGGAACATCGGCAAGACATTAATCCCGCCGCTGACCGTTGACAAGGTGAAGGGGTCTCTGGAGGGGGGTAATAAGGTGAAGGCGTCTCTGGAGGGGGTAATAAGGTGAAGGGGTCTCTGGAGGGGGGTAATAAGGTGAAGGCGTCTCTGGAG